>JAOTRI020103709.1:0-13867 GCA_028564885.2 Zoanthus sanctaehelenae
ACATCTCAAAGCCTTTTGTTATTTGTGCACCGTCAACGTCATATTTCAATAGAGAAAAGGAGAACAAAAAGTTATAACAAAGAAAGATATCGAGTTTCATAACCAGTCAATTCTATTAACTTTGTTATTACCGATCGCGATCATATTATACTAACATTAGGTTCTCGTATCACTGGAAAGCTGTGTTACGAAGCGGTCTTCAGTATACTCTGCGTTCCCTAATCTCTTTGCGCGATTCAGGAAAGATGTTTTAATTTTTTTTCCTCCAGTACATACTTAGTTTTTTTCCCTTATTAAGACTGTTAATGAGTATCTGCTTTGTCCCCTCACCTCGTTCACACTAAAGAAACCGGACGGATAAGTATCATGCAGATTCAGTGAGCTTTTTACCCGAGTGAGTCTAGGCAGACATTTTTGATATGAACAATTAAACACCTCATGTATGAGTTGATTCCCAAAGGTGCATTCAGGGTACACCACAGTATCTATTTGTTAAACCTTCTCAATGCAGGGAAAACGCTTTACTTGAAAGTAAAAAGATCATTTAGGGTAATCAACCTTAGAATTTTAGAACTTGCATTTTTTAGTTTTGTGAACGATTTATTTGCCCGTTATAATCTATTAGTCGCCACATATCGCACGAGATTAAATGACGCTGTCAATTTTCAAGTTTGTGGGTTTAACCAAATCACCGGCCATTGCCCGGACTAGAACCTCATTAGAACCGAAGCGAAGTGGCGCGTCGATTTGCAAACGCATTTGACTTCAGACAAAACGAACCCAATTTTTATGCCTGCTAAGCACGCTGAAACTACTGTGATGCATCTTACGTAGCTCTTCCTCACTTCTAATTTTGTTTGACTTCATAATATACTAAATTTGAATAAGCAGGATCGCTATACCATCAGATCATTCAAAATTGAACTAATATATCAATGTTTTTCTGTCTTCCTCACAGTTTATGATGTTTTGACGGGTGAGGTGGTCTCCAAACTTCGTGGACACGTATCTTTAAAGTATAATGTCTTGTAAAATGTTTTAAACAAAAAATAAGTGCAGACTTTTAGCTACCGCTAACTTAAATGACTGTAGTTTCACTTTGTTCAGTCATAGCCTCAGTATTGCTGTCAAATATTCAGGAAGACTATCAAATGAAAGAGAGCGATAAGTTCACATCTCCAGCAATACACACAGACGACTCCATATTGAGGCTAAGAGCGATAAGTCACATCTCCAGTAATAAACACAGACGACTCCATATTGAGGCTAAGACTCCTCAAATTGAATCCTGGGCTCAAAATTAGCAATCGCGATATGCGGCGCATGATGGAAGTTGCGTAATTAAAAAATATTTTCTCGCAAACTTTTGCGACTATACCTTAAAAAACTACGTAATTATTGAATATTACAAAAAGAGATTCAGGTTTCAAGGCTGTCATTGGTCAGCGGTTTTATGTAGAGCCTATGCTCAAGTTAGCTGCGCGTTCCCGTTGTATGTAGCTTGTAAGGTTCCTTTGTTTGCTAGTAAAAAATATGAAATAGGTTAGACATGAATCAAAAGAGATATAAGATTATTGCCCTAGAAAAAAGATATGATCTCTTTTGATTCATTATGTTTAACCTATTTCATATTTTCGAAACTTTGATCCGACTTCGTAAGAAAAATTATGTTTTGTAATTCTAAAACTGTATCGACTATATTTTCAGGCTATATTCGCAGTTTTGAAACCTTTAATCTGCTTAAATTAAGCGTTGTGTTTTTGTATTAAAATAATATTTCCAGACTTAAATAGTATGAAAAGTGAAATGATGAGCTGGGAAATGAATAATTCTGTTACCCATATTGGATGAAGAAGTGATAAGAGGGATGAAAAACATCTTTTGTACTCCATACAAGCTAAATGTAAAAGACTTTAACTTTTGTTAGAACTCTTGTGTCCGCGACGTGTCTTGGCACCCGTATGAATGCAATATCGTAAGTACTTCGGTAAGTACGTATTTCTTCCCTATAACACTGTATAACCTGAAATCATTGTAGTCCACTCTGGAACCTGTATGTGTATTCGCAATCAGAAGCGAAATTTTTTGCTGAGAATACGAAAATTAACAAATGTATCTCTGCACTGGAGGCGACCAGTAGTAGATATTTACCAAAATGCAAAGCGCTTTTTGAAATATTTTATTTTAAAAATTCTTTATTAATATCTGTGCAAAAAACTAGTTTCACAACCAGCCTTGCGCAATCTATCTCACGCTAAGACTGTATAAAGCACAAACCACGCTAACTCAACCCCACGGTTTGGCCAGAACTTACACGCATGCGCACAACCGCCTCCACCCGCGTATAACTATAACGCAAACAACGCAGCAACCTTGGTCAGCTTTTTAGTCCTTGTTAAGACTCATCTTGTAATAGAATGCCAGGGTTTATCCCTGAGTGGACTAGCTGCCTCAGCAGCTGCTCTTTTGAGATTTCTAGGCCTCGTCAAAGTGACATAGCTTTTGAGCCACAAGAAAAATTTAAGGGCCCACAGTAATTGGCTCAGCTGTTGTGATGTCCCTGTCTAGGTTTCTTTTGTTAAGTATTGTGGTCTTTTTATCTTCTTTTTTTATTGATGTGTAGGCGGACGTGGTTGGTAAGATCTCTGCTTTCGAACTACAAGGTCCCGAGTTCGATGCCCGGCTCTTTGCTGAAATTCGAATATTTGTGTGACCTTCTTTTTCGCTTAAGCCAACTCAGCTTTCCATCCTTCCGGGGTAGGTAAATGAGTACCAGCGTCCCCCGGGGGGAGTCAAAGACTCTCATCCACTTAACACTACAGAAACCGGAGAAAAGCGCCTGCCCCATGGGCCACTAGGCTCGTATAAGGATTTAGCTAGCAGACAGTGATACAAACATTCGTGATGAAGAAATTGACCACATCTGAGACTATCACGCTTATTATTATTGTTATTATAACCGCAGTTTAATCTTTTTTTTGGCCTTGTACAATGATTATTTTTCCATCCTTAGATTCAGTTCTGCTGCCTTTGAATGCTTAAGAGCGTTTGTGTTACATCTGCTAGACACTGAATGGAAGGTATGAAACAACTTTTCTCCTCAAGAAAAATTTCAGTACTGTCATAAAATGTAAGTTCAAGTACAAGTATATGTTGAAATGGTCATGAAGGCAGGGAACACGTGTTTTATTTAAAAAATAAAACATTTTTTCTGTGCCAAAATGGTACGCGCGCTGTTATTGATTAAATAACTGTGGTTTATTGTGCCGGCAAACCCACAGTTATTTCATTAAAGAAATAAAACATACTTTTCTGTGGATTTACTGCAATAATAAATCACTTGGGATGTTTGTAAACCCCTCGCCTTTGGTTCTGGATTTACAAACTTTTTTCGTGTTCTCCAAACTTCCCGCGTGGTTTATTATGCCGGTAAACCCATAGAAAAGTATGTTTTATTGTTTAAAGAAGTATTTATGTAAAGAACTACTTCCCCTTTCGACTTGTTTATTTCTATTTCGAGTTTGCAATGATGTTTTGTGTGTGTAGCCAGTACAATTATCCAGAAGACGGACATCAACGAGATAGGTGAACAGAAAGAGCTGAATCAGTACCAGGAAGGATTGAAGTTCATGCCAAAAGCAATTTTGAAGGCTGGTGGAGAAGAATGCAAAGATACAAAAGTGCTTTATATTTAAAAAGCCTATACCGTCTATTTAGTTATATTTCCTGCCATATTATCGACTTGTGTGTGTTTACAGACAAGGTTAGGCCATCTTTCATAAAAGAACTCCTACCACATATTTTGAAAAGATGGATTATGATAATCTCGTTATTGTTACCTGTCATACCATTTTTGTTATTTGAGGTTCTAAAAGGCTACTGTCTTTGAAAAAAATATCTGCTATTGCTAAAAAAAATTTTTTTTTATTTTTTCTTTGGTTTGACTATTTCTGTTTGCGTGAAACAATGACACTTGACATATATTGTTTCTTCCACCTTTAGGCATATGATCACACTTTTATTTTAGATGTTCGGTTACCCGAGTTCTTTCTGGAAACTGCCAAAGGTATTGTATGCTCTTGTTTCCCTCTAGTTTGGTTTTATGTCGCTTTAGACATAATTATGATGACACCTTTATTTTATATGTTTGGTTACTTAAGTACTTCCTGGAAACTTCCAAAGGTGTTGAATCCTCTTTTTCTTGTCAAGTTTGATTTGATGTTACTATACCGTAGGCATATGATCTCACTATTAGTCTAGTTGTTTGATTTTCCGAAGTTTTCCTTCAGTTTAGTTTTATGTCTTTTTAGGCATTTGACTATACCTTTATTTTAAATTTTCGGTTACTTAAGTTCTTCCTGGAAACTACCATATATAGGCTCTTTAATCTCTTGTTTCCCTTTAGTTCTGTTTTATGTCACTTTGTTTGATGTTTGGTTACTGATTTTTTTTTCTGGAAACTACCAAGGTATTGACCTATATTTTAAGTGATATAACTTATGGATATATATATGTACGTGTATATATATATATATATATGTATATATATATTGTACCTTCAACTGAATACTATCATCAATTGAATCAACTTTTAAGAATACCAACGGATCATATACTTCCCCTTCAACTTGTTTCTTGCTTGCATTAAAATTCGAGTTTGAAATTATATTTTGTTTGTGTAGCAACTACAATTATTCAAAAGACGGATATCAACGAGGTGAGTGAACAGCAGGAGCTGGATCAGTACCAGGAAGGATTGAAGTGGTTCGAGGATGCAAAGAGCAATTTCGAAGGCTGGTGGAGAAACATGCAAAGGAGTAGCGTGTCCGATGATCAGAAGAGAGTGGGTTTATTTTAAGTACATTTATGTTTTTCTATTATATTTGACCTAAGTTAGTAATATAGCATAATTGCACTTTTCGCTAACTCTAAGATGACTATTATATTTTGTTATTGACAATAATCCATATTTGGTATTATGTAGACTGGAACCGTATCGCGCCGCCACAGAGCCCAGTAATGGCTTTTAGCCTAGACCCAAAATATCGACCCTCTTCCACTATAGAGTCTACAGTAGCTCAGTTGGTAGAGCATCCAATTATAACCATCTGGAGCTCGGATTTTTTTCCGAGTTTCTCCTCGCCTTTAATGTCAAGTTTTAAAAGTCCTTTGTATTATTTCAAGTGAATAATTATCTTACTAATCTAATCAGCTTATTTCAATCTTGCAGAGAATGCATTTGTTTGTTGCACGATTCTCCGACATTCTCAATGTTGTGATCACTTGCGACGGCTGTGACGTTAACCTACCAGGACGGCGTTACCGCTGCCTAAACTGTCAGGACTTGGATTTATGCAGCGCATGTTATCTAAGTAAGTGAAATTGTGCAGCTCAAAACTCTTTTATGAAACCAGAAATTGTGCACGTGCTTAGGGGATTTATGTTTTCCTCAAAATAATTCCGTAGCCTTAACTGGTTTGTTTCAATATTTTATTGTGACGAAAGGCCTTATGAGGCCTCTCCTCACTATGTCATCGGTTTGAATGGATGAGTGAATGAGTTAGTGAGTTGTAACCATTCCAATTGAAGCAGGCGTTCCAAGCGGTTATTCAAACACGTGATCGTCGTCAAGGAGATCTCGCTGGCTAAGAGAACAAAGGCTAGGGTTACGAATTGGATCGGATTATTTCGGATTACGAAGTTATATAGAATTCTAATAGTCCACGAGCAAAAAACGATTGGAGCCTTCCATGTACTTTCTTTTCGCACTTATTGCTTTGTTTCGGGAGCTCTTGTGAAGGTGAGTTTTACGAGATACCTGTGTACATTTTGCTTTATTCGTTCTCGCATAAAACAGGGCAAACAAACCACATTTTTAGCAATGTATATAATTGCAGAAGTAATCTTAATGACGAACACACTTCAGAACCTAAGAATACCAGTATAACAAATTCCTAAGAAAAAGCTATGCCTAGGTTTGAAAGCAAAAGTAATAATAAAAGAAATGCATCTTATCAATTTATCAAGATCTCCAAGTGTATAAAAAATCATAGACATTCTCTAATATGTTCAAGGCAACTAGAATAGATGAACTATCATAGAATAGATGACCTATCACCTAAAGAATTGAACAAGCTTTTCTTAACTGCTGGAATGAAGCAAATGATTGTGGACAATTCAACCTGTGTCATTCATCAATTTCTCCTTTAGACCTTAAAACAAGAGAAAGGTATAAACACTACAGGAAAACATTTATTTGCATATTTTGAGTAATTGTTGAAATACAAACATGCCATGTAATATACATAGTGCTAAAAACTGATGTTCTCTGCAGCTTTTATTGTATAATATAAAGAAATTAAACCGTGAAATAATTTATACAATTTCTATCTAATAGTGTGTATTTAGCAATAGAAAACAAAATACTTTAGCATAAATAATAACTTTGTCTGAATAAGTTAGTGTCACAGATTTATGAAAACTGCTCTTCTTTTTGCATGTTACTTGGTTTTTTACTCTACATACATGTGCATGTATGTAAAACAAACTAGAATTTAAAGAAATTATTATTTCATTGAAATATCAAGATATTATTGTTATTGTTCACTTTATTGTATCTATGTATACAATGTACTTGCTGACATTCAACTTAAATTGATGATATTGTATCAGAATACAAAAGCCAAAATCTACTTAATGGTCAACCAAGTCTTAATTCGTCCATGATATATTGTTTCTAATCGACCAATATTTTAGAAGTATATGTGTACAAGATATAGTGAACGTACAGAAAAATATTATTTTATTGAGATTTATTGAATATATGTTACTGTTCATATTATATTTATATCAAAATTTTTGGAAAGCCACAACAATTGTATTGACGTTATATTTATATGTTGAAATAAAAGTAAAATGTTTTTTAACGATGCCTAACCACACAACCACGTCGTCTAAATGTTCACATGTTCATGGCCATTTTCAGAATTATTAAACTTGGTTCTCACATTCACTTAAGCATAAGCATGTGCGTACTTTTCTATTGTTATTCATACTTATTTTTTATGCCTATGTCAAAGTGTGATTCACCTTGTACATATTTATTCCTCGTGCTTGTTGAAGACTAAATGATACTTAAAAAAGAAAACCTTTCTGTTTCTTATGCTTGGACTGTAGATTTAACTTTATCTTTATCTAAAATCATAGTTCATTATGCTATAACCAATACCAAAGGCGCTACTCGTAAAAATTTGCATTTTCATTATTTTAACTTAAATTACCATTGTTATGTATTCTGCCTTGAGTCATATCCAGTCTTTGACTGCCAATTTTTTTCAAAGTTATACTGATTCACTGAACTACATCCATAACACCATAGTTTTAATTCGTTTTATTGGATTAACTCTAATAGTTGGAGCGGGATGGAAATGTAAAGTGAAACGGATTGGTATTATTAGAATGGTATGGAGTGTTACTCATTGGAATTGAAAGGTTTAGTTGTATAGTGGAATGAAGTGGTAATAGAGTTGAATGAAGTGGTAATAGAATTGATTGAAGTAGTGATAGAGTTTAATAGAGCGGTGATAAAGTTGAATGGAGTGATAATAGAGTGGAATGTATTATTAGTAGAGTGGATTGAAGTGCTAATAAAATTGGATGGAGTGTTAATGAGTTTTTGAAGAGTGGAATGGAATGATTTATGTTTTACACTTGATTTTTACAGGTGCAGTGAGACCAACTGGCCATTTAGAAACTCACGAAGTTGTTGACTTGAAGTAAGTTGGACGTCGTCTTTATGTAAAATGGGTAATTGTCCTTGGGGGCAGATCTTATCGTCATTTTAACCGTCAGCTGTTACCAAACAAAAAGGTTTTTTGAAACAATCTTGCTGATAATTCTTTATTTTTACTTATCTCCCTCCATGTCAGTGCTGTCTACTCTGTTATAAGAATCTTTCTTTCTCTGTCATGCCTTTTTCTGTTTTTCTTCCTAGTATCTGTTAACTAACTCAGCGAAATGTCTAGAAAGGTACTTTTATGTGGGGTTTTACTATATTTACAATGTACGCGAACGTGATTCCCTTATTCTCTATTAATGTAGGTTCAAGTGTGATGGATGTAACTCTTTTATCGTTGGTACCCGTTACAACTGTAATGATTGTGAAAATTTTGACCTCTGTATAGGCTGTCACACGTTCGGTAAATTCCCTGCTCGGTAAGTACGCGCTATTTTTAGTTTTCCGTAGTTATCGTATGTGATTTTATTTCTTCTTAAGTTTTCGTTTTTTGTCATCTTTCCACGTTCGTATTTATCGCTTCATCCTAGTTTATTCATTCCATATTTCCTTTTTATTTTATTCATTTTGAAATAACTCATTTATTCCTAACCGCATCATTTTCAGTTAGCCATAATAGTAAGTCACACAAATATTCGAATCTGGGCAAAATGCCGGGATTGAACTGGGGACCTTGTGACTGGAAAGCAGAGATCTTATCAAGTGCGTCAACCACGTCCGCCTTCTTTTTCGCCTAAGCCAACTCAGCTTTCCATCCTGGGGTAGGTACAAAGTACCAGCGTTTGCTGGGAGCTAACCTGTGATGGATTAGTGTCCCGTCCAGGTGGAGTTAAAGACTTTCATCCACTTAAGACTATGAAACCGAAGATAAGCAACTGCCCTAGGGACCACTGGGCTGGTAGAAGGATTTGGCTTTTTTAGCTACTAGTAAGTAATTACTTTGCCATGCTAAAGAAGCTCCCCAAAAGCGGAAACAACTGTCCATGGTTGCTAACATTCAAGTTCTTTAGTAAATGGATAATGCACACTTCTTTCGTGGCGTTAGTACCTATATTGTAGTGATTTCTAGTTAGCTTTTAGCATGCACGTGTTGTCTGCACTTGAAGCGTTTTAGCCGAATTCCACAAGATTTTTCATATCGGCAATCAAACACTTTTGCTTGACCCGTCACGAAAATAACTTCATAGCGACTTTTTTTTAACAAAGTACAAATCATAAGCCTTTCATGAAACATAAAACACGAGAGAAATGTGTAGTTATACCTGGTGCTTAAAAAGGAACCGCGTTGCTGCTGGAGCTCGTTTTGAAATCACGCGTATGATTTCAGACCAAATACTTTTTACCTAGCGAAATTACCATTAGCATTTTCTCTATCATGTGTACTAATGTCTGTTTTTTTTTCTTTAGGCACTCGTCTTCTCACAGAATGACAAAGTTCCCCATCAAATCAGGTGCGCTCGAGTGATTGGAGTATCTAAGGCATATTAGAAAGTATCAATTCTAAAGTTAACTACAGCTTAAGCTATAAAGTGCTAAAGCTTCATACTTTAGAGTAGATCAAACATTGTATACATTTATTTTTAGTGTACTATGTCGCTTATCTTTTTGTATTATTTTAGATAAAATCTCAGTTAAATGCTTTTGAAAAAGGCATCAAACAAATGGCCTTAGCAAGTTAAAGAAATGCGTTATAATAGGCCAGTTGCAGGGTGAAATACCTTCTTTTGAATTAACTACCACAATGCTTTATAAGATTTCTTTCATAGCAAAAACTTTCCCTCTATTATGGCTGAATATTTGCCTCTGTTGTTGACTAGCACTATTATTTCCTATTTTGTCACTCAAGAGAAGATTTTTGATAAGCATTATATTGCTGCAGGGTTCAAAATAACGTTCTAAAATTTTGTTTTATTTTCTAAGCTCTTTTGTTTGCTCCAAAATTTTTGCCGGCTGCTTTCGTAGCAGGTAAAATATCCTGTTTGCATAATGGTATAAACATGTGTAACCTACAAGACAACTGTGTTGTGGAAACGAAAATCGCCGGTAAGATCCAAAATCTGCCGGATATCGCCGGCAGCCGGCCGCTATTTTGAACCCTGGCTGTAAAGCAAAGCTAGGTAGCATGTAATTCTGCTGACTGGATTTTGGTGGCTCTACCTGGATCAAAAGAGTGCCACGAACGTTTCTCTTGAAATATTTATTGTTGTGAAACTGTTTCTTTTAACGAGGTCATATTTTAAACGTCGATTTTATAATTTATTGACTGAAATAACCATTGGTTGAAGTTACTTTAACCTTTCGCTTAAAGAAATATGCATACTCAGTTACAAGTTTTACCTATGGTAATAACTGGTAAAATTAGGGAAACAGGTGAAGCTTTGATTCGAGCCTTAGGAATCAAGCAAAGGGACTCGTGCTAAAACTTGAATGTTAGCTCCACTGCACTAATTTGGCGAAGAACAAAACGTTTCGAGGCTGCATTGAGTTACAGGAACCAATCAGAGCTCGCAATAAATGGATCTCGGTTGCTTTGGCAAATACTAAAAATAAATAGAGACTACTTTGTCTTTCAGATGTGACTTCAAACCACCCTAGCAGCTTAGTGCAAACCTACACACATCACCACTCTTGGCTGCAGTTTGCTGCTTTGGCATTGTCCTTGGCAAAGACCATAAACGAACCAGATAAGTCTCGTAAGCATTATGCATCATGTTGATTAGTGAATTTAATGTTTCGATATTTAAATAATGTGAATGGTTGAAAAGGTGCATCTGCATGAACAGTACACCGTAAGAACAAAATAACACAAAAATGATCAGCTTTCAATCATTTGACATTTCATGCTGCTGACAAATAATTATTCATTTTTGAAAGCGTACTGTTTCGAAAATATATACATTTGTTCTTTTCCCTTTAAAAGGTTAAAATACGGAAACAAAAAATAGTTTTCTTTTCAACGCACTCATCCGAAAAAGTTGGTGTTTTTTGTCCTGAGCAGGACTCGAACCCACTTCTCCCTGGTCACTAGTCGGGCGTGCTAACCACTACACTATCAAGGATCACCACGCTGGCAACATAGCAGAAACTGATGTGACAATTTTGTTAGCCGCGTGAGGATCCCTGGGGCCCAATAGTTTCTTCACTTAAGCACGTCTCAAGCCTCTATAGCCTCATTCGAGGTTTTGTAAATAAATACATGTTTTCGAGGCTTGAAAAAACTCGTACAATGAAAATATGGAAATAATAAATATTTTTCTTTCCAACGCACTCATCCGAAAAAAACAGATGGAACCCTTTTAATTATTGTTTTTGAGTTAAATTTATTCATGTCCTTTTCCTTGTAAATGATGCAACCTATATAATTATTGTCTTGAGCATAATATACAAATATACAGTGTGCCCACCCGGTTACCACCATAGTAGCTTTATGGCAGCTCCTGAACATATGTACAGGATGTACATATATTTTTTTATTATTTGTGTACATATATTTAGATACATTTATTATTATTATTATTATTATTATTATTATTATTATTGCTAATATTGTTATTGTTGTCGTTGTTTTTCGAAATTAGAAACTCGTTATGTCTTTTTATAGAGTTAGGTCCAGAATACCTCCGCACAGCTGGCCTACTACATATGGAATGCATTGACCTCCTAACCAGATGTCTTACGTACTCCCGTAAAACTAAGGCAGAAGGTGTGTGTTTACAAGTCAAAGCATAAAATTTCTTATTTGAAACAAAATTTTTCTGCCAAATGTCACCATTTTTACTTCATTTAGTTTACTTTACTACAAGCCTATTGTGACTTCTGGAAAAATCTTTTGTTTAAATTATTATATTCGCCCTTCAGGGTTTTCATGCAAGCCTCCTCTTGAGGTTTGAAATTTTATTCATTACTAAGCTGGGCGGGTAAATTTGAATGCAGAGAAATTAATATTTTAAACCGTGAAGAAGCTTTAGAAAGTTTAACCATTACGAATCTCGCCAATCGTTGCCGTTGTGATTGAATTTATAAGAAAACGATTTACCACTAATGTAAAACATTTATAATTCGAGGCCTTTTAGTATATATTCTACGGTACTTTTTTGGTGAGGACAAGTGCGGCTCGGGCTACATCTAATTTCATCAAGAGTTGAATGTTTGCCTTGTGTACCATAGTTGTATATAGTGTTTCAAAACGTTTATAGTTCGAGTGAGGTCTTTGAGAATGTTATGCAACAGTACTTTTTGGATGCTGTCCTTGTGTAGCAAGTCCTTGTAGTTTTGTAGTGTTATTAAACGTTTATCATTCTAAAAATATTATCCTTTTATTGGGTAAAGAGGGATTTTTGAGTGTTTTGAGGTCGAATGCTTACGAATTTTGTTTGTATCAACGCCTACATATTTTCCTTGCTTCCAGTAACTACAGTACATTCTTAACATGTCATATTGACAATATCTCGTGTTTCATGTATGTATTCAAATATCTTAATACTAGTACATCAGCAGTAAAAGTCTCCCTTCGCATCTGTACACCTTTGAGTGGAACTGGTAAACCCACTAAGAATTACCTGCCGTTAACTCTCAAATTTGGCTGTAGCTCCGTTGCAAAGAATGTTGCAGTGTTAATGCAGAGATCACGGTTTGAAATCTTTTGGATACTCATTATTTTTGGAAAAGTTGTTATCCCTAAGCATCTCCTTTCTTGAAATGTTTACATATAAATGAAAAAGGCGTCGTACATATTTCAAGGTTCGGTATTAGCCCCATGTTCGACTTTAACACATTCCTCGGTCCAACATGTGTTAATGTAATATGTACAAATGGTGAAAATATTTTATATAAAATATTATTAGCATTAATTGTTTATATTACATTTTATAATCGCCATGTGTAAACTGTATCATTAACTGCAACTTAGTTTTTTTTATCTCCAATTCTTTTTCAGAAAAGGGAAGCAAGTCAAAATCGCAAACTATGGTTTCCCGAGAACCTTCTTCACAATTGAAATGTGAAGAAGAAGATTCTGCATCATGTAGCATTTCAGACCAAAGTATCGGAAGCTCGGAATTCAGAGCAGTTCCACAATCTCATTTGGAAATTGTATCGATTTCTGACGGAGAGGAAGACAGTGCGTGTTTGGTGTCGAGAGACGTTGATTATATCGTTGAAACACGGAAAAAATGTGATCAGGGAACAGAAAGGACTTCAAGTAACTCTTCGTTTGCCTCTGAAATTGCTGCTGCAAATGCAGAAACAGTTTGTGTCAGTTCAGGTGCAAGCGCACAAGTTTCTGATAGTGACAGTAGGCCGAGAATAAATAGAACTTTAGATGCGATTGTGAAGGATATTTGGCCAGTTAGTGAAGCATGGGAAGATGAAAGTTCAAGCATGGATAATAGAATATTCAAAGTTAAATCTTCTTTACAGGACTCTGTTAGAAAGCAAGAAGAGAGTGATCCATTTAAGGAAAAAGCGAAATGTGACAGCGATTTACCGTCTGGGGCATCTTCTGTGGAAATGGTCAAAATTGATAGTAGTACTGCAACAGTGCCTTCTGGTGAGAGTGTTAAGGCGTCTTATGATGAGGATCCGGAGCAAATGTTTGCGAGGAAAGCTCAGGAAAGAATTCTCGGGCTTCTTGGGGCAATACTACCCCAGGATTCTAAAGTACGTGATACCTAGTACTTGATATTTACACACTTATGCAGCAGCTGATAAACTGTTGTTAGTGAGTAATCTCTTCATCAACTGTAAAAAAATGTTAATAATATGTAACACAGAACTAGCGATTTACAACATTTTTTCAACACTATCTATTCAACGATAAACTTAAACTTAGTATTGATGATGATGATGATAAATAACTATTCCACAGAAAAGAGGTGTATAATGGTGGATATATGTCGGTATTATATTCTAGGAAGCACGCTTTTTGTCGTTTTGACTTCCATCTCCAAATGAACTAATATTTACGGGAGCCATTCAAAGCGCGTGAAAATAGATAGCTGTTGCTTTAGTAAGCACTAATTATTATTATTATTATTAGTAGTAGTAGTAGTAGTAGTAGTAGTAGTAGTAGTA
>JAOTRI020103720.1:0-13867 GCA_028564885.2 Zoanthus sanctaehelenae
TATCTATTTATTTAAAAGTAAAGTAAAAAGTAAAATTTATTTATTTATTTATTTGTTTGTTTGTTTATTTATTTATTTATATATTTATTTATATATACATATTTACTAGCCAGTTCCTTCTGATGAACCAGGAACATAGATTAAGATGAAGTGTAAACAACAATACAAGAATTAGAGTGAAAACCAGATATAATCAATACCCCAAAAAAGAAAAATACGATTTGGTAAAATAAATTGGTGGAAAATAGAATGAAGTGATATACTAAAATTACACAGAGATGAGTTAAACTGAAAGGCAAAAAAATATATAACCAGTTATATTCTAATCATTCTGAAACGATTAATATATAATAATAATAATAATAATAATAAAGTCTTTATTTATCATATAAAACATACCCACAAACAAACGTGTGTGTTTACAATAAAATAGGTGACATAAAATATATTTTGTGAATATGTTACTATATTAATTTAAAAAGACATCTGTTGATACTTGCTTGAACCTTTCAGTTCTAACCTTAGGTAGTATAAAATTGTGCCCCCTTTTTCTTAATCTTAGAGTTCTTTGGGGTGGTAGCAAGCTTTGCAGTGGGTTTGCCTTGTTTGTGATGATTTCGCCCCACAGTTGCCTGTCCCTGTCTTTAATATATTCCGTAATAGGAACCAAGCTAGTAGTATAACCATATCTTAATGTACACCTACAAAACTTATCAGTTAGACACAAGTACCTACTCTCAGAGGCACATGACCAGACCTCAATTGCATACAAGAATAGTGACATAATTAAACTATTAAATAAAACGGTCAATTCCTGTGGCGAGTATATACAAATTAGAACTGGCCTTATTCATCACGCTTTCAAATTGAGTGTCCCAGTTACAATGATTTTCGTTAAGCGTGACGCCAATCAGATTCAGTTCATTCTTCCTGCAAATGCCTTCTAGTGGAAGAGGTACATGCTTCTGCGTCTTTCCTTTCACTAACATCTCAAAGTTTTTTTTCATGTTCATTTTCATCTTGTTTTCATCTGCCAATTGTTGTATATTGGCAACTTCCACGCGCGATGTGTCCACACAATTGAATATGACAGGCGTACTCGAACTTATCAAAACACTATCGTTTCTTTGTAAATAGTCTTGTGAAACAAATTTTTACATCTGACATTATTGTACATGTAGATACTGAGAAAATACCAAGCAGCATTTCTCTTTCAATAAAAAAAACATATCTTAATCGCAAGCAGTTAAGATTCTTTCACGTGTGACGATATTTGTATCTCTATGGTTACAATCATGGAAAGAGCTTCCCGCTGAAAGGCGTGGCCCCTTCTTTTGACATTGCTGTCACAAAGTGGGGAATTTAATCTGTATCTATAAAACAAGCAAGTTGTTTCGCAGAAGATACGTTCAGCGCGAAAAGATTAAATTCGTATCACATCCCGTCCATGCAATATCCTCTATTGGTGATTTTTGTTTACACCATTTTTATTAGCATAATATCTGCCTCAGTTTCTATTAAGGTTGCAAAAACTGAAGCACTGTGTATTGAGAGCGCTTTGTTAAATAGAATTTTGAAAATACTAAACATTGCTCTTGTGATTTGGTAGTTTACTAACAAGGGCGAGCCTATGAAGAGTTAGCCTGGCTATGCAGTGCTGACGAGCTCAAATAAGAGCGAAACAGCTGTCCACTGCTGCTACTTCCTAGGCACCTAAGCTGCGCACGCGTAGTTGTGTTATATATAGATTTGGTAGTTATTTTATAGATAATGTACGACTCATTAACCGATTAAACCTCAGCTATTTTGAGTATTTTGGAAGCGCATTATATCTTTTTAAAAACTGCTTGTACAGAATCAAAAATGTTATCTCTTTGAAAGTTCAATGATGACGTTAGACCAAAAATGGTGCTCAAAGTCATCTCGAAAAGAATCCCATCTTACAAAACAAGGTCATCTCAAAAAACATCCCTAGCTTAAAATGTTCTGACGTGTTTGTAAGATCTTTTGATTCAACCTAAATGATGTACAGTAAAATATGTACCTTTCTAATAGCGCTGAATGGCGTCTGTCCTTTACCAACAGCAAATCCTGTTAATCAAAAAAATCACTCACATAAAACAAAACAATACGTTTTTTTTCAGAAGAGACATTTCACAATCTTTTATTCAGCAAAATTTTTTTTTATGATTCCACGATTGGAATCGAACATATAATGTGGTTGATAGTTGCCCAGGGTCAGTGATTGTAGTTTAGTTGAATGGTTATCTTGGTCTGATTCAGAACAACTGACAAAGTTCTTGTTTAAAATGTGTTTTTAGAGTTGAAAAGTTTTAAAATGTTCGCATCCACAGTTTAAAAGTGAAATCATATACAACTCGAACGAGATCCCACCTGCAGCTCCATTACCGTTGCCAACAGCAACTAACGCTCGCTGTGTCCGCTTTCTTCCACCAGATGTCATGTTGCTGACGCGGCGAAGCTAAATCAGGAAAAAAAGATTATGTAGTTACTCCATTTGTGACAACGTGTGACTCGGCTTAGGTAAGTATTACAGCACTTGATCTTTACTATAACTGATATACAACTTCCAGAAGCTCAAGAATGAAGTAAAATCGTCGAAAGTCAACTCAAACGTTTAAAATGGAAACAGCAGGTCAAAATGAGCATGTTTTTGTTTTTTAAATAAGTTGCGTGATAAACGTCTCTGAGAGAAAAGATTGCAATAAACACTAGGGAATTCTAGGCTTCCTAAATTTTTGTTTTTTTCTTTTTAAGATTCATTTCACCTTTTTTCTAAAAATGCTTTAGAATGGTTATATTTAATACTGAAGTGTCGTATCTTACAATACTGCTTCTTTTGCACAACGTGGGTTGTAGCTACTTCGTAAATTGAACAGATAACGTAGAAACAGGATCAGTCTCTGGCTACAAAAGTCTCAACCATAGAATTAATTCTTGTTACTTTACCCCCAATGAAGGTTGTAGCCATAGCCGAAAAGTTGGGATTCTATTTCGAGATTTTTTATTGAAAAATTATAGTTTTTAATCCAGAGTAACACACAATTTATATTTTAGATGTCCAAACCTGGATGCAAATTTAGTCTTGTTTTACAAAAATTCTGCTTTTGACTTCATGGACCAGAGATGATAGCAGGTTATTTACTAGCCTCTAAGGCAATGAGGGGAGGGGGAGATTTTGATACTTCTGTAGGCAGCCATAGGTGCTAAAAAGAACTGAACACATTCAGCAATGGGCCAGGGATTACCATTAAATATAAAAAAGGTTTTAAAATAAATCACCACAAGTTCATCTATTTGAACCTGCTAGCAAATTATTAGTGTTCTTACCTCAAGAACAATGGACTCAAAGTTGTTCATTATCTCTGTGGAAACAAACGTGTCTAATTAATTACCTCATACAGTAGCATAATAATAATCATCATCATCATCATCATCATCATAAAAACTCGCAGTTACCACCACCTCAAAGTAACTCAATGATGTCAGACTGAAAGCATATGAAGGCGCCCCTGGCTGCCGCTATACGGACCATGCGTGACCTTGGAGCAAAGCATCAAGGAGGGAGGAAAACCAGAGCACCTGGAGAAAAACCCTCGGAGTCAGATAGAGAAGAAAAAATCTCCGCCCACATGCGGACCCCGGGAGTCGATCCGGGGTCGTAGAGGTGGGAAGTGGGAGTGATGACCACTACGCCAACCTGACTCCACTGGTTTGTACTGTAATCTGTCTCTTGATTACTACTATGAATACAATACAATAATCATTTAAGAATCTACACACACCTTGGAGGCACCTCTCCACTCTATATGCGACAAGCTCAAGCTCTATGTGAGAGGAATGAGCTTTAGATGATGAGATTTTTTAGTCATTTCACAAGATGAAATGCACAGAAATGTTATTACTATGGTATTTTTATACAATCATGAGAACTCCTGTAGACCTTTTGGTTAAATAGAACTAATAGTTTGCTTATAAAAATAAATGATTAAAAAATCTTTGGCCAAAAGTTTAAATTTTGTTTAAAAACCGTTTTGACCATGCGACAATCTTCAGAAAGATGACCACGCATTTTCGTAATATTATAACAAAATTGAAGTCTTGAAGATCTTCTAACATTAATCTTTGGCACAATAATGACGAAACGTCAGTCCTATAAATAGTTAAACACCAAAAAAACTCATAAAATCTTGATTAACTGTAAGCATCATAAAAAGCTTCAGTTGATATGCCAAACCTTTAGCAACTGGCCAAAACAGGTGAAATATTCCCAGATTTAAATATTTTATGATTTTTTAAGGATCCAATTTCTCCTCCCTGTACATTTAAATGGTTATAAAATTTCTCGCAATCAAAGGGTCTTTTATACAAGTATGGGTTGTGACTTAAAAGGTTAATCCAAAAGGATGTGATCGAGTGAGGACTAGAATTGAATTATCTTCCGAAAGTTAGGGAACGAACGTTTGGCACCCTTTCTTTGGCGGAAAAACTGCGAATGAAAATATAAATAAAGTAATTGATCATGACATTTTGTAATCGGTCTGCTTTTTAAAAAGTAATGAAGAAGTGATATAGGCAATTAAAACTTATGAATACGAGGCTTGCACTAAAAATTTGTTATTTACAAGAGGGATAAACTGTTTGAATTAGCAGCGAAAGATAACTATATTATATTGTACTGTACATGTACAGCCGTAAAGTTAGGATATCATATGTTTTCTGACGGTTATGCACACACCATAAGCTGTACAACCTTTTTACTTAGAAGTAACTAATTGATTGGTTCGATAAAACACATATATACAGCCAGCAACGGCCCACTTTTTGATTTCAGATGCTTATTTAAATGTTTTAAGAAATATCGTCCAACGCTAAAAATACAATACTTTGTGCAAAATACAGAAATCTAGTTGCAGGGTATTTTATAATTATTGCTACTTTTCTAATGGTCCGTTCCCTATACAGTATAAGCGCAGCAATCTGACGTAGTTCAGTCAGAAAGTTATCAAAATGTTACCATGCATGTGTTACAATCATCAATTTTTTTAAAAATACAAAATCATCAAGAGAATTTCCGAAAATGGCAATCAAAATTTCTTTCACGAAGTGTTCATCGGAAAATTTGATTCCAGTCCCTTCTCGATCACCTCCTTTTGGAGTATCCTTCTAAATTACAACCTACAAACATGTGGCAACAAGGTAACATTTGCAGACAAAAATGTAATTAATCAGAAATCAGAACGTAATTAAGGCATTATGACTTCACGATGGACAAAGTGCGTAATTAATTAATTAATACCATTTTATGTTTTAGTTTAATGAACTGAAGAGCTTGCATTGTAGGCATTAAGCCATTAGGGAAACACGATCCCGCGGGCCATAAACTTCCGTGACTCCTTCTTCCAGTGCATCATAAACATGTGGGACGCACTGCCAGAAGACATCAAGGCAGCCTCTTCTCTAAATATCTTCAAGAAGAAACTAAAGGATCTTTTTTACTGGAGACTGAATACTGTTTTTAATCAGGACGACATAAGAACATACAAAATAATTTGTGTAAAGTGCAGACGCACTAATGTTTATTCTGCTTGTTCGTGTTAATTTTTTTTCACATTTTGGAGGCAATTAGTGGGTTTGCTGAGGTAGGTTTGTAGCACATGTTAGCGCTCTCTTCCAAGTCACTAAGCACGTCAAATTAGGAACTTCTCGGCAAAAGCCCAACACAACACAAGAGTCACCCAACATTCCTGAGCACACAACTAAGCACACAATTAAGCACCTTAAAGGATACGCTCGTTATTAAGCAAAACATGTCTGAAGAGGCTGAACAGATCGGTAAAGTGGCCGACTCATCTGCAGAGTCCCCTCCCCCCAAAAAAAAGAGACCCTAAAAAGGTTGCGGCCGGCAGGAAGCTTGCGGAATACAGCAAAAAGGTAAAAGAAGCCCTTTAAAGAGAGTTAAAACGTAGCCATCACATTCCAAGAGCTGATGCAAAACACAAACGTCAAATAAAAGACACAAACACCAATTCCAAAACACAAACGCCAAAAAGGCACATGCAACATTAACGCACAAACAAAACCAATATTTCAAATGATTTTGACGTCAAGAAAATCAGATACTTTGGGGTTTATCAAAACCTGCGACAAAATTGGATAAATGGTAAGAATAAAGGAGTTTGAGACAGCAGTCATCGTTGTCAAGTTGGATGGTTGAAATTTTTGTTATTTTATGGTCAGTGCATGTGAGTTGAAATGGTCTTTGCTTTAATAAAGTTCTATTACCTCAACATGAATAAATACGTGTAAATTGTTTACATTTTAAAAATCAAAAAGTAGCACTCTCACGATGTTGTATACAAGCAGACGATTTTCTGAATTATCTTCCAGATCAAGATCGCCCGATGTGGTTAGTTAACGATAGTTTGTTTTATTGCGATTTCATGTTGAGTTTATGTTTAGTTCCCGTTGTGATTAAGTCTGAGGTAAGTATATAACTCCCAGGACCAGGTACTTGGCCGAGTATACACTTTCGAAATTTTTCTGACTGGTACCGTGTGATTTTCAGCCCTAATTATTATATCTAGTTTTGAGTCGGAAGCTAATTGTGAGAGAACTTGGTTTTTGACCGTGATACTTTGGCAGCGTACATTGACTATTGACATTGTGCTCATTCACGGCTCCAAATGCGACTCCGGCGGACTTTTGAGCCTGGTACTACTAAAATGCCAGACTCTCAAGGAATTTTGTTGAAACAAAATCGAAGCCGAAGTTGAAACAGTTTGCCCACCCAGCATGGTCAATCTACAGTCGTAAACAACATTCATTAACATCGAATGGATTTTGACGTAATGCACGTAACAATGTAAAGCCCGAAAGGGAGGGGGAGGTGGTGCGGGCCTAGGGCGGGCATTTGACACGATTTTTAGTCCCCTGGGCTGGGCATTTGACGATACTGGCCTTCCCGGGGGAAGGGCAATTTGAACGTTGTCAAGCCCGGGGGTGGGCAGTTAAATTCGAGCCTGAGAACGAAATGGCCGTGTCATTGCAAGGAGACTGGAACGAACCTCGTCATCGACTCGTCGGGATCGTTCGAACGTCGCTTCCTGTGCCATGATGGAGGATCAGATTTCGGTAAGTGGTAAATATCTCATGAATCTGTGTTATTGTTGTCCATTCTTTGTCTAATTTAATCTCTGAAGATATATTTGTATACAATGATTTACAACACCCAAGTTTCATTTTCAGAACCTACCTACCTATCTTTAATGGTTAAAAAGTTTGTTTTGAACTTGGTTTCAAAGGGCAGGATATTCTCACATTTCCGCAAGCCCAAAATAAAATCTGATTTTCGTGAGACTTCGGTAGTTCCCAAAGGTAAGTAAAAACCCAATCAAACAGAGGATAGAAAAAGATGTTATGCTGGGGGTCGCTGAACGTTTTGGACTCATGCCCTAGTTGGTTTGAGCCGTCCCATCCCTTGTTCAGTCATAGCAATGAATCCTCCCTTACCTTAATGAGCCGATGAGCAGGTTTATTTCCCATTTCTGTAGTGTTAAAGGACAGGATACTGATTGGAACTCTTCCAGAAGGGGCATTAGTCTATCGCAGTTGAGTTCCCAGCAGACACTGATACTTTAATAACAGACTTCAAATAATTCATTTGTAGATTTAATATTCCTTTATTTTCAAGCTATGTTAAGGAATTAGAGACATAAATCCATTGCATTTTGTTCTACGTACCAATTATTTTTTACAACTAGTAGTAAGCATATAGTTGTGTGAGCTCTGGAACAACATGTGTTTTATTGCTATTTTGCAAACGGATTTTATGAAAATGAAACATTTAATGACAATTAAACTGTAAGCTTTTCTAACGGTAGCAACATGAAAAACGGGTAGAAAAGACCAGCAGGGAAAATCGTGCATGGTTATGGTATATATACGATCCTTTACTACTGCCTGTTATATTTCTGAAATTCGATTGATTTTTTTTTCATTTTCATTTAATGAAATCTTTGTTGTTGTACTTTACAGTTTCTTTAACATTGCAAATAGATGATTAGTTTGATCTAAAAAGCTCTAGAAGCTTTGGCTGGGCTGCCTTTGTTCCATGTTCCTCAATCAAGAAAGAAATATGAACCTTGTAAGTCTAGCGGCTGTCGCAAGGAACTGTGGGATACACATTTTATTTAGAAGACAAAAAAAGAGAAAAAAAAACAATTTAATGTTAGGGCTTGCTACAGGTAGCCCAGTACAAACTTAAAATCAAAAACACTTCAAAATCTTAAAAAACCAAATTCAATTGCCGGTTTTCATTTGACGTCATGGCGGCCATGATGGTGTACGCATAACAAAAGAATTTTGATTATTTCTTTTGTTTTGTACACCAACATGGCCGCTATGTCGATTGTTCTTTGTGTGTCTTGGGATTGTGTGAAAACCAAGAATATGAAATTATGACCAATTGCAATTTCAAAAAGCGGTTTTCAAATGTTGTTGAAACTCAATAAAATACGTGCATTAACAAGGATAGTGTAAAGATTAGTCGGGTATACTAAAACATTGGTGCTACGTGAAATACAATACTTTCTTTTCAATAAAACACCTTGATGTTACATAACCTTATTTGATTAATAAGAAAGAGTTTATAATCCATGACAATTTCTGACTTAGTCTTAATTGTTTTGTGCTTTAACATCAAGAAGAATTATCCTTTCCTTACAAAATCTGGCATCCGGATTTAACCCACCCCCACCAAGAAAGTCTTACTTTCGTTTGGATGGGAATCCTATTTTCTTTCAATTTTCTCTCAAGGAACTCCCTATGTGCGCATGCGTCGATAATGAATCTTGGATCATTTTCGTTCCATGACAATACAATCGTGCCTCCAGGAATGAAACTTTGCTCCACGGGAAGAGATGCGTGTTGGCCAATGTCCCAATCACTGTCTTTGGTTATGACAACAACCGAACGATCAGCTGTAAAAAGTAATCGTTTTGGTATTAGAATATAGAAATATTGTGGTTATATAGAAGTATGCAACTCGGTATAAAGTTAGAAAGAAAGTTTTCTTCGAGTTCAATGCTCAGAAAAAAATTCTGAGTCATTGACGGGAATCGAACCCGCAACCTTCTGGTTACCGGTCAGACGCTCTACCCACTGAGCAACAAAAACTCACATGGGGAGACAGGTCACTGGTTAAGTTCTTATACATTCCCGCTGGTCATACGTCTCACATCTGCTCGCGCGATATGTCCGATAATTATATTTACTATATGATCCTATTCCTCGAATGATAATATATAGAAGTTTGCAACTCGGTATAAAGTTAATGCATTCAAGTCGAAGAATACTTTCTTTCTAATATTGCGGTTAATAATTTGAGACTGAAGTTTACATATATCATGGAGTCATGAGTCACGAATCAAAATATTTATTTAGAGAAAAGGACACCGATATCTCCAAACCCAACCAACCCTAAACCTAATTCAAACCTTAATCCTAATCCAAACCCAAATCCTATTTCTAACCCTAATCCAAACCCTAATCCTAATCCAAGCCCTAATTCTAATCCTAACCCTAATCCAGACACTATTTCTAACCCTAACCCTAACCCAAACCCTAATCCTAATCCAAACATAATCCTATTCCTAACCCTTTTCCAGACAATATTTATAATCCTAATCCTAATCCAAGCCCTTATCCTATTCCTAACCCTATACTAGACACTTTCTAACCCTAACCCTAATCCAAACCTTAATTCTAATCCAAACTTTAATCCTATTCCTAACTTTAATCCAGACACTATTTCTAACCTTAATCCTATTCCTAACCCAAATCCAGACACTATTTTAACCCTAACCCTAATCCAAACCCTAATCCTATTCCTAACCCAAATCCAGACACTATTTTAACCCTAACCCTAATCCAAACCCTAATCCTAATCCAAATTTTAATCCTATTCCTAACTTTAATCCAGACACTATTTCTAACCCTAATCTTATTTTTAACCCAAATCCAGACACTATTTCTAACCCTAACCCTAATCCAAACCTTAATTCTAATCCAAACTTTAATCCTATTCCTAACTCTAATCCAGACACTATTTCTAACCCTAATCTTATTTTTAACCCTAATCCAGACACTATTTCTAACCCTAACCCTAATTCAAACCCTAATTCTAATCCAAACCCTAATCCAGTCACGTTATATTTCAGTGCAATTCACGACCAGAAATTCCATAGTGATGACGTCTGTCTATTATTTTGCAAGTTGCCCTATGAACAGAAAATAGTACGCACGCGTGCTATTAACAAACAACATTCATGCAGAATCATAAATGTGAACTTCAAATAATTTCCTGTCAAGTCTGAAATTTATGGACTTTTCCAACTTTCGGCTCTGTCTTAAATGTTTTTAGAATTCTCCAACACCTTGCGTTAAAATTTTGAACGTCAATCTTTTTTATAACTGGCGTTCGGATGCCATCAAACGCCTTTTCTGAAAGAAACAGTAATATTTCATCACTACAAGAGAAATAGTCTTCATAAAGCAAATTTAACATGTTGTTTATTAATAACTCGCATGCGTACTATTTCCTGTTCATAAGGCAACTGGTTTTGCTCACCGCACACAAAGATTTTTTTCATCCGTGACAAAAAATATCAAAAAATATCGAACATGTTTGATATTTAGTTTGACAAAAAATACCGTAAAGGTTCCCCACACACTAGGAAATTTTTTCGATCCAACTTGTTACGAATAACAAGTGCAAGTTTACCAGTGTGCGATGTTGACGGACTAAATCCGATTTCAAAAGAAGTGGTGTAGTAGAAGATTTGCCGTCAGCTGGTGGGTTGAATGCTATCTCGAAACCAGCTTCTGCCACTCTCGCGGCGAGTTATGAAAAAAAACTTGATTCACTAAAGAGCAAAGCTGTTACAAATACACTGTTTTCTCGCCATTCTTAACGCCAACTCACGAGGTTGCCCTAAAAGTATTAATTGATCTCATTTCTCTTATATTCCACGTGGATATCAGTGAAAGACAGGTTCCGCTCCCCACCGTAACCGTTCGAGTGATGGTGGACCCGTAGAGCGGTAGAGTCTTGAACCTTAAAAACTTTTTTGTCGCATTGTTTTTCTTGGCCGACACAGAGCAATTTGTAGAGATTTTCTCTAAATAGCAAAAAATATGATACAGAGAAAAAACATTGTCCAAATATTTACACTGCTTTAAAAAACACATAAACAATTATGAACATTAACAATCAGTATATATAAAATGAATAACAATAAGCTAAAATTGATTTAAACAAAAAGTAATATAACATTTATAATTACAATAATGTTACAATGATTCAATAGAATCAATAGAATATACTTAATTAGAATTTAAGCCATTTCTCTTCTTCTTGCATGCAAAACATGTTTCAAAGACACGGCTAAACATTTGTTGTCATTGTTTTGCTATAATTATATTTCTATTTTTCGTGTTAAGTCTAACTTGTTAAAATCAATATCTCAATTACCAAGGCCATAAATTCAACGAAAGAACACACAAATCAAGTAAAAAATGTTTTTCATCTTCAAATTTACATTCTGAGCAGACTAAACATGATGCAAAACTTGACATGATGTTTGGAGCATTTCTCATATTTGACGTACGCGCAATAGTTTTGGCAACCGAAGCCACATTAGGATTTTTTCTGGAATTTTCAAAGGAAAGAGAGATTACCCTGAGTGCCAGGTTCTACATGTTGTTCAGATTGTACTCATCCCCAGGATCATCTCGACTTTCAAGAAGGCTGGCGGGCGGCCTTATAGCGATAGTTTAGTGATAGTCGGGGGAGGGACGTTTGTTGGTGAAATGATCGAGGACCTTCCAGATCAATCGAAGAACAAAAAATACTCGCAAAAATGGCTCGCTAACTTGCATATTTTGTAGACCCAATACTTTTACCACTCGAAGTTCTATAGACTTCATATCACATATGTTCTCGCCACAGTGTAATATCCTGTATACACAAATACATGATAGAAAATAGAATAATAATATTTTGGCATATAACTCTCTTGTTTTACCTGATTTCTCATCTACCAGTGCTAACAACAAGTTGACATCATTTTTCTCCCTTTCAAAGACGTTTCTCTCCATCAACAATATGATGTATTCTTGTTGGTCTTTCGTCTTCCTTTTAACAATTTCAGGATCCAGACAGTGAGAGAACTCGGCTTTAAATCCAAGGTTTTTAGAAACCTCAGAAAAAAAGTTCATAACAAACTGTATTTGGTTGACAGCGTTTTGTAGTTGATAGCCGACAATCAAAACTCTCTGATTTTTTCTGTTGTCCTGAAGCAGGTATGTCTTTTCGTTTTCTACCGGCCTTTCTTTGAATGCTGTTTCTAATGTAGAAATTTTGGAGCTTCCGGCGACTACTGGCAATGTTCCCTTGGGTTCAACTTCTATGTTTCCCGCTTCCCTCAGGATAACGGGCTCTGTCCTTGTGGCTGATTGGAAAATGTGTCCTTCGTTTGTGTTTTGGGGCGAATGAGCCGGCGCGTCTTTATGTTTTAAGCCATTCTGCGTATCAACTTCGAACTCAACTTCTGTGTTTTCCGCTTCTTTCTGAAGAGTGGGCTCAATCCTCGTTACTGGTTGGAAAACGAGTCCTTCATTTGTTTTACTGAGGAAGTGAACAAGTGCGTCTTCATGTATTATGCGATGCTGCGTGTCCCAGGAGAAGATAAAGCTCTTCCGTCCGTCTAAATACTCCGGTAAAAATTGGGAATATATTTTCATTCTCGCCCATCTTGAAAGAACCTGAGAATTTTCCTCTCCGTTGTAGTAATCGTCCCCTCCGATAACAATAAGCACACGACCCCCTGGAACATAGAGAAAAATATACAGAAAATAAGCATATCCAACAAGCGCGAATGGAATAATTGTTTTATTATGTTTCATGAATTTTCCAAACTTTTTGATATTTGAAAATAGCAAAAAACTTTTAATAAATTGAGAAAAAAGATCTTTTTGTTAGTTTCCATATATGGTCATTCGGTATATGATCTGCTAACTAAGATTGAATAAACCAATCAGAACGCTAGAAACGCAATATTCGAGATTGAAAATTATTTAATAATTCTTTACGATTTTCACGTAATGAAAAGTTAAAATAACTTGACGTTTCGGCTGCACTTGTGGCAGCATTCATTAGTGTAGTGTTTTAGTTAACGCTTGCGGTTAACATCTGTATGTTTTAAAATATCTTATTGTAAATATGGAATGTAGTCACGTGACACTTATTGTAATAATAAGTGATCAATATTCTTTTATCAGTTGAATAAAGTCTTTGCGTATGACTAGAGCTCTGCGCTCAAGGCCGCACTACATTCTCATATGCCAATTTTTTCAACGGTCGAGGAAAAATTCAAATTAACTCAATGGGGCAGACAAGTGCGAACTGCACAATGGGTTTTCTTAATTCCGGTGTCCAGTTTGCACTTGTCTGCCCCACTGAGTTTGAATTTTTGCTCCACCGTTGAAAAAATTGGTAAATGTGAATGTAGTACGGCCTTGAGCGCTGGCGGTTTGGCCAACAAATTGCTGATTTGTTACAGCAACAGCAATAGTTCGTGTGAGGATTCAAAGACGATTCAACTTTGTTGCAAATTTATCTTGAAGGTAGGATTTGAAAAGATTTTTGAATTTCAAAATATTTTTGGAGATTTATGATCGTTAGAGTTCTAGTGGGTCGATGGTGTGTATCCAACCTTTACTTCTTATATATATTTCACCGTTCTTGTTTCTCCCAGCGCCAGGAATCAACCCAAAACAACACATA
>JAOTRI020103731.1:0-13866 GCA_028564885.2 Zoanthus sanctaehelenae
TACAAAAACTCAACCCAGACCGGGACGACTCGTTTCGGTAGATAGACCGAAACGAAAATCTCAGACCGGGTCAACTTGGAACCGGGACGAAATGCAATCGTAAAAATTTTCAAACCGGTCTGAGTTTTTGTGCCAAAGGAGCACTGCATAAGCGGTCGTGCATGCGCAAAAGCTTGCAGTGCTCTCAATGCTAAACGTACTTTGTAGATAAAAGACTTTTTGTTGCCTACGCATTTTATGCCGATCGCACTGTATCACTCGTGACATTCTTCCCGGTCTCATGTAATGTTGTAACGTTCTGACTTCGTTCCGGTCTGACTTCATCCCGGTCTCATGTAATCACCCTCTTTTATTTTGTACCTTTTACGGTTTATAACCATAAAGTCGTTCGAAAATTTAGTGTTACCTCAGCCTAAATACTTACGTGAGGTGTTTAGTCTTAGTAAAGAACCGTAAATTAGGTCATTTAGCGCTTTAAAATATTTTACAATTAAGCAAACAGATGAGCTTAATTCACAAAATTCAAACAAATCAGACTTTGACTCAGGAAAACAATTTGAAGTGAAGTGAATTAAATATCTTTGTTCAAGAGCCATATCAAGTAAAAGTAAAGAAATTATAATACGCTGCGATGTCAGAATCGATCGCGCGTATTGAATATTTTGCCTTTGGTTCCTTTCAGAACTCTACAAGTGTGATGCACTGATTTCGTAAGCCAAATTTATGTCTTCAATCCCCCGGCACTTAACGTTGTCAAGTTTTGTTGCGGGCTTTATCTAGCTCGAATCCACCATGACTCGTGGAAAACCCAAATTTTTCCATTGTTAGTGGTCGTTGAAAAGTTTGAATTTAATAAAAAATTTATACAGCAATCAACTAAACTACTGAAACCAAAAAAAAAATGAAAAGATGGATAAAATCAACGGTGGATTCCCAAAGATTTTCACAAAGGTATCGAAATTGAGTTTAGTGTTAGCACGGGCTATAAATTCAAAAGTCTATTCCGGCGCGCTTGCGTATAAGCGTGAAATTGCCCCTTTAACCAAAACAAAGACTGGACTGTGTAAATCTAAGACTGGACTGTGTAAATCTAAGACTGGACTGTTAAAACCGAAGTCTGGATTGTGAGCCTTCTGGGCCATCGTATTTCAGCCTTCAGTTCTCCAGTTATTTTTTGT
The DNA here is from genome assembly GCA_028564885.2 of Zoanthus sanctaehelenae. Lineage (NCBI taxonomy): Eukaryota > Metazoa > Cnidaria > Anthozoa > Zoantharia > Zoanthidae > Zoanthus > Zoanthus sanctaehelenae. The sequence continues at coordinate 1,179 of JAOTRI020103731.1, forward strand.
TTAAAAATATTTAACGTTTTTATGATGGACTTTTTTCCGCTCAAATTACTTTTCAGGGCATGCATGCATGCATGTATGTATGTATGTATAAAACTGCAAACTGGTTGTAATATAATCATTGTGCACACGGTATTGCAAACACAGATAAAAAATAGAATAAATGATTTTTTTCAATTAGAATATATTGTTCCATTCATTTTAAAACTTTGTAGCGCCGCTATTGAATATTTTATTATCGTTTTGTTTGTAACTTGAAACGTATGTAAGTCACTCCATAGCATTTTCATTTAAGGAGGCTGCGTGGCTAAGTGTTTGGAGTTGGGGATTAGTAAATGCGGGAAACCCGGGCTCAAACCCCCGACTCGGACCACTAAATGAATTTGACCTCGGCGATCCCTGGGGCAAGTTCACTGCGCTTTGTAAATAGACAACTGGTTTGCCCCTTACCAGTTGAGGTTATTAGCTAGGTCGAAAACGGAATTTCAACATGGCACTGAACAGCCTTTTAGGTGAGTTTTTATTAGTTTTTTTTATAAACTTTGAATATAAGTTTTGACAGCGCTGATTATGTTATAGTAAACACTTAAAATATGTCTGGAATGTTTATTGTGTTGTAACCAATCACATGCGAGATCTTCACACCGCAGAAACCACTTGCGAGATCTTCACATAGGCAACGAACCGTTTCCTGTCTGACACGGAACAAATTATTTTCGTTTTGTTTTGAAATTCAGTCTTTTTACAAGTAAATAATTACTTTTCCTTCCCATTCGTTTACAGTATGTGCTATAATAGCGAAAAATACAGGTTTGAGCGATTTTGAAATAAATTACAAATCCGATGTGCCTGTTGTGGTTACAATACAGTAATGATAATAATAATATAATTATGATGAAAATGACAATGTTTTATACTTATTTTGCCCATATTTACATATGAATAAAATTATGATGAAACCATATTCAACAATGGGGGTTATAGATGCCCTCGATTGTGAAGATAGATCGCAACACGTGGAACACTATCCTGCTCTTTTCGACAAATATGTCGGTTCTTTTAAGGTTCCCGATAGAGCATCGCGAGACTGAACCTCCGGTTTAACGTCCTTATCTGAGAAGACGCGAAAGTCTAACCGTTTGCAGATATTAGAACAAAAACAGCCACTTCTCCCCAATTATTCTTAGACACTGGGTGTTGGTCCAGCCGGAATGGAACCCGAGCTTCCCGCACGATGGACTGGCAGCTTACCAACTGGGCTAACCAGGCGGCGGTTGTTTCAGCTATATTAAGGGAGAAAAACAGCAAACATTAACAACTATTAGTATTAATATATACGCCAGTTCTCATCTAGGGGCTGGCCTGTTTACAAATACATATAGAAAGAATGTTCGCTTGAATGGTTCTCGTATTTATGCGCGACTTTATTACAGCTTATAAGAAATACAGTGGAAGAAACAGGCCGCCAGCTCGGGATCCCTACCCTGCCCTTTGCGTGAAGTTTGTGGGCTCGATAGAAAGATCGAGGAATAATGAATGCGAAAGAGGAAATACTGGCTAAATCATTTGCTGGATATGGACAATTTGAGGCTGTTTGCCTCAATTGTATGCAGTTCCAAACATCTCCATACATTCATTGATCCAACTATGCGGAACAAAGTCAAATGTATTTTTTTATACTCTGTCAGGCAAATGACAAGTTGGTGTGTTTTGTAGAATCTTTCAAAACAGCTTTACCAGTAAGGTGGTGATCTTTGTTCCACGACTTCCTCGTTTTTATTTTGCTATTCAGGCAAGAGATACATTTTCTTCTAATCAAAAAAAAAGGAAAAAGCGTGTAATACTTAGTATGTGAACGTAATAAATTGGCACGACGCACATGTGTCACACGTGTTTGTTGTCGGAAAGCTGGAAAATGTGGCATAATTTAGTCTTTGTCACGATGTCAACTTTGAATTGCCCTAAACATTATTCTTCCAGCTAATGTTTTCTATTCGATTTATAAATGACTAGATCTATAAACTATAAGTTAAAGTTCCATAGAAAAAAGAACTAAACAAAATAAATACGGTTTAAATTTTCGTTTTGATATATATGCAAATTAAAGTGAGCTGTCAACTTCCATGCATGAAATGCTTTCAACCATGAAAAACATCTCAACCGTACCGTTACAAAGTGACGTTACTCAGAGTTTTTACAGAACTGACGAGGATAAATTTTACGGTAGGAAAATAATTCTTAGTTTTTTGTGAACTTTCTGTTGGCAATGACTATGATATAAGAGGTTTTCTTTACTTTTAAACACTGGATTATAGCTTGCGTTTCTGAAGTTGTTAGCAGAGCGGCAAACATATAACAGCAATTTTTCGGCCAAATCATTCATTTTGTGATACAAGCATAACATTTGACATAAATAAACATTAGACCCAACATTATGAATCTAAACATTAGGTAGCCCGAGTTTGGTCTGTATCACACAAGATGTTGGACTACAAAGTCTGATATGCTTTATAGAATTGACCGCAGGCAAAAACCAGAATACTGGTTTTAACGGATTATCTAGTGGTTTTCCTTACTTTGCTAACGTTGTTCAGTTACTGCATGTGCTCACTTAGTGGGTGGCTCCACCTAAATTGTTCTTTAGTTGGTACAGGATTTAATGGGCCGAAACCAATTGTAGAATTGCACACAATTTGATTATCCTGCTGATGAACAGTAACTGTTTTGCCATTTTTTTCAGCAGCATTATAGTTATGTCTGTTTTCAGATATCTAATTTCTAGAAACAAATTACGTGCAATTTACGAACAACCTATTCATTATTAATCATAAATGTACTTTTTACCTTTACTTTCAAGCAGGTGAATTCTTAAAAACCCAGCAACAAGTTTCATGCACCGTGTGTTTTGAACGTTGCCACCAACCCGAACTATCACTCGTACCAGTATCTAAATCCAAAAAGATGGTATTTCTTTGTTCTTTCAATAAAAGTCAGGATGAGAACGGGCCAGCGTGTGTTAGAACAAAATTGAACTAAGTAAATAAACATTTCTCTTCAGTTGACCGTTTAACATGTAAAGCTGACTGAGTATTTTTAAAGAATCCGTTTGAATGATTTGCACGTATATGTTTTTGTCCATTACTTTGGAAACTGAATGAATTTACTCGAGTTTATTGCAAGTTTCAGGCAACTAGAATATTGATTATAACTAAGGATTTACGGGTTAATGCATGCATGGCACATTTCAGCTACAAAGAGATGAATTTGCAAAATTTACAATCGTGTATTCGTGTAAAGTCGGTACATCTGATAAGGAAACACTTGAGAATTGCTTTCTAAGCGATTCTCTTTAACGCGTTTTAATATAACATTTTAACTGGTTAGATGAGAAGTTAAAATATACGGTTTGTAGCCAAGGTACATTATTAACCCTTTCATTCCCAATCAGTTATCAAAACTCAACTTCTCCTTAAATAACAAATGTAAAATAAAACATTTGTTTATGAGAAAATGAGAATTGATCAAACAAAGCAAACATACTGAAGATTAAAAGTGAAATTCTCTCAAACATGTCCAATGAAAAGTATGGGATCAAGTTGGGAGAACTTAATAATTCATTTAGGACTGAAAAGGCTAAAAAAATCTAAAAAAAGGTTGAAACTGGGTAAAAATATTCTTTAAAATTGGACGTTTTGGATACCAACTACAGACTGTAGTTTTCTTCAGCAACTGATGTTAAAAAAAAGAAAGAAACAACGGCGTCCAACTGAGATATGTGCTAAAAATATAAAGTTAATCTCAATTGCATATAGAAAAGAACAATTTGTATAACAATACGTCCAAAAAATTTGAAGTAGTTTTGGTCGCGATATTACATGCATGGTGGCGCGCGAACATATGGAGGATCTTTTCGAGTGTTATAAGAATATTTTAAGAATGAGCGAAGCAAATTATGTTTGGAAAGGTTTATTAGTATCTGCAATTATTTGTTTGAATGTTTTTGTTTTTTATAAATTATTTGTTAACCTTTTTTACTTAGACCTTACACAGAAGGAAGGGTTGCAGTGACATTAACCGTTACAGTGAACGGCACACTGGCCACTCGTGAAAGGATATTTTTATAAAAATGAACTTGCTCCTTGTAGTTCTTCCAATAATAGTTGGCATGAATGTGCCGCTGGCTTTTTGTACTGCTTTAAAACATGGTAAGATTTCAGTATATAAAATTTCTTTAAAACGACAGCATTAGTCCAAAATTATTAGTGTTTTATACTGGTGTCAATCAGTTTTACAAATTCAGTCACAGTAAATGAATAGAAACGTCATTTAACGCCAATTGCGAAGAAAGTGCTTGCCCATTTTTCCTAGCCAGAGGCTGGTGTTTAATCGCTCTACAACTCAGGTCTTTGAATGAAAGTCGAATTTGCAGAGGGAGAAAAACCGGAGTACCCGGAAAAAAACCCTTGGAGTCAATTAAAATCTACAAATCTCAGTCCACACGTTGACTCAGTCTCGAGTAGTAGTGTTAAGAGACGCAAACAATGCCGGACCACTAAACCAATCGAATTCCAGTGGGGACCCATGAAAAGACATTGATGGAGCTCCTTAAAGAAGCAATACCACGACAATTTTGTTATATTAAGTCGAGTTTTGCTAAAATCGTTTCTTAGTGGTCCTAATAAGACAAAGTTATTGACTTAACCTGTTGTCCTTATTTGGCCCAACAATTAATATAAAAAAATAATTGCTTAAAACTGGAGATACAATCCAAAAGTATAACCGAGCAACTTGTGAGTATCCCGTACCCCACCGATACCCTCTTCACCCCTCTCTATGCACTTTGAAATTCAAGCTGATCAAATTCGCGACTGTTATATTTGTTCCATTGCCTTTATTCTAATTATGGTTGACATCATTTCTCACGCAATGTTATCTTTGAGGTAATCGCAAAAGAAACTTTAGAGTACTCAAAAGAACTTGTCTAAAACCCAATGTAGTATCACACACGTTTTTATAAGAAGCAGTAAATTTTTCTAAGGCTCATTGTTCGTGATTTCTCGGTGATTTCAGGCTCAAGTTCTTATTAATTGTTTTCCTGTTTCTAGCAGATTAAATTGAAGAGAAACATAATAGAAACAATCAAGGCATTGCAAAACGATGCACTTCGCATTTTATAATACAAATGCGAATTGCCACGAAACGTCTTGGAAAGCCTCGTTGGTCTTACAAAGCTGTTCAGTATAAAAAGAGAGTTTTATATTGCACAATTTCGTTTGATTACGTCTCTCTGGAAAAACAATGTTAATGTTTCTTTAATGTCATCGCGACGAGATAGACAATTTTTTTTTTGTTTCAGACACAAAACACAAGCATGCACCTTTATATGATGGGACAGACGCCACGTTGCCTAAAAATCTAAAAGCTAACACTGCGGTGGACAAAATTCAACGCGTAAACGAAGGTTATAGAATTCATACTATTATTATTTTAAAGCAACGTTAAAATTACTTATAGCGTATAATTTAAGGTAATTTTCCACAATATAGAAAATGAATTTTCCAAACCTAACCATAGGATTTATTTATTCTTAGCTGTTATTAAGACATAATATGGTGCCCAGCTCCCCAGTTCCTCCGTTGATGAAACTTTGACTAATTTTCGTTTCATATAGAGCACGCGCGCTCCACCATTTTTTAGTTTTTGGGTGTCATTTATCATCATGCTACGTCTCTTCCACGATTACATCCAAACAACTATGCCTAAAAATGCCATAATTATTACCGAAGGATGAAGGATTAAAGGGTTATTCCTCCAAACGCCTGATACTGAAGGAAGCAGGTTTAGACCGGTCCTGCAAAGAATATCACTAAGATTACTTCTATAAGTATTAATTAATTATTTTTAGCTCTAAAGAAAGTTGCTTTTGAAATTTCTTAGTCGTGGAAACACAAACGTGAATACGACTGCAGGTGGAGGTCAGAAAGAGTATGCAATTTTGTTACTGACTCCGATGTCAACAAATCGATATGCAAACTGCAAAAAATCTGAGATCGATTTTCTGAAATTAAACCAGAACTCTTTGACTTAAATGATAACTTTGTGAGACGATAGTCGCTTTTCGTTCACCCGAGTTCAAACAGGGGTTGCATAAACAGCAGTCTCTTTACCAGTAAATCTTACAAACGAAAAATGACTCATTCCCGATGTAAGAACCTGTAGATCGTGTAGGATATATAGAACATGCAGATGATATAGAGCCTATAGAACACGTAGATCGTGTAGAGCATATAGAGCATGTAGATGGTATAGAGCCTATATAACATGTAGATAGTTTAGAACATATAGAGCATATAGATAGTATATATAGAGCCTATATGTAGATAGTTTAGAACATATAGAGCATGTAGATGATAAAGAGCCAATAGAACCTATAGAGCATGTAGGTTGTGTAGAACATATAGAGAATATAGATGATATAGATCCTATATTTCATGTAGATCGTGTAGAAAATATATGGAACACGTTGATATGTCATGATAAAATAACCAACCGTGTTAAAAATAATTGTCCAAAGTAAATTCTTAGAGATATCAGAAACTGTTATGACAAGTATTATTAAAGTTTTTCTTTTAAAATTTTAAATATTTGTATTTAGCTCCTAAGAAACATGCTAGGCAATAAAGTTACGAACAATAAAAACCCTAATTTACTATTAAAAAGTATGAAAGCAATGGACGCTCACAAGCAATCATGTGTCAATGTTATACTAGCTTGCTATTGAATTTCTAGTGACTTATTGTTTGGCTTCCGAAAAACACGAAAACAATTCATCTTCTTTTGTGTGTAGATTGCAAAACGGTTTTAGAAATTGGTAAAACATAAAAGACAAAAAAATTGAATATGTATAGCCGCAAAACATATTTTTCACTCTTAAGTATAACAAGCAAGCTAATTCAGATTACATAAAGTCTCTATAAATACCGAGTTTTTTTTATCAGTTATGGTTCTAATTCTTTTACAAATTAAGAAAATTGTTCTTGTATCAGAAGCGCTAGCAGTGCTAATTCTTTTTCTTCCTCAGTTGGAGTAATTTGCTTTCCACTTATTTTTTTTGTCTTTAACACGAAATTGCTACAGGCTTGTTCAACACTTGTGTTGTGCATTTCGTTAAGTCGTCAATAAGTTCTACAGTACTGTCGTTGTTTAAAACGTCTGGTTTGGTCATGATATCAGTACATTAAAGTACAGTATTCTTCTTTAGTCCATTTTCCTCCTACAACAGTTTCATTGTATGCAGTTAGAAAGTAATGTCCTCGCTTTCTATTTCCTCCAAACTCATCTATATGCTCTATATGTTCTACACGATCTACATGATCTATAGACTCTATATCATCTACATGTTCTATATATCCTACAGGATCTACATGATCTATAAGCTCTTTCGGCTCTGTAGGCTATATACTATCTACATACTCAATATGTTCTACACGATCTACATGTTCTATGGTATAGGCCCTATAGACTCTATATCATCTATATGCTCTATATTTTCTACACGATTTACATGGTTTTTATACTCTATATCATCTATATGCTCTATATGTTCTACAAGATTTACACGCTCTATTGGCTCTATATATATTCTATATCATCTATATGCTCAATATGATCTACATGACGTACATGATCTATAGGCTGTGTAGGCTCTATACTATCTACATGTTCTGTACGTTCTACACGATCTACATGTTCTATGCATTCTATAGGATATTTGGTTATAGGTATAGAGAGTGTTGAGTATTGAGTGGTTGATATATCGAGAAAGAGCCCGAGGAGGGCATTAGGGATAGATACATATATCCCTTTTTACTAGACCACTTTCATGAGGTCTAGGTCTAGAAATTGACTTTTCGTGATCGGCTAAAACATTACTGTTTTTTTATTTGTACTTTATGTTTTGTCAGAATTTGTTTTGTAAATTATAATTTTGTTTTTTTAGAGATGACAAACAACGAAAAGAAAAAGCTGGAAAAGGAAGCCCACGGCCATCTGTTTGAATCGGACATCATGCTGACTAAACAAGATCAAGATAATGTGGATATGAGCAAAACCGAAGGCAAAAGCGACATTCATGTTAAAGAATACCAAATACACAAGCGAAAAGCAATTCGTGAGAGGGAATATCTGTGGCCATCGAGGAACATACCGATAGAAGTGTCATCTGCATTTTGTAAGAATGTTTTTGTAATTTTGTCTGTTAAAGGAAAACTAAACCTTCTACATTATAAAATTGTAATCAAACTGCATAAATATATGAAGTCTAAAATTCCCAGTAGATATATTAATATTTGTATTGGAAGTTGCCCAGCCAAGCCCTGTCCAGCCTTTGAAGTCGATCACAAAAAAGTTTAATCAATCTCAATCTAACCTGACACCTCCTGTGATCTATGATGATAGCGTTTTAACAAAATATGTTTAGAACTGGTAATTTCTAACAGAGATTAAATGCTGCGAGTACACATTTTTGTCAGTAGTGGCAATATTGTTCTATTTTCGGCATTTAACGGTGTGTTAGCATCCGGACATTAACGTTAAGTGTAAATACGGTGTGTACCGAAATGCGAGTGAGATCCTTGAATGGACTCTTGATACGGTATAGACCTCGACTACTGATCGTACGTATCGCATGTTTGTTACTAATGACAACCGGATATTATACTGTGTTACAATTAGGAGGCTTCGCTCGAAGCTATTATATAGAATTTAAATAAAGGTTTCTATATTTTAAGAAGCTGCTTGTTTTGTAGAAAGTTGAACGATACTCTCTCAAAATGATTCATGTCACTTGCTAAATCATTCAGGCCCTGTTTATACTTGGCGTTATTGTCGAATATAAAGCAGACGAATTTATTTCAAAGCTGTAGATGCATTAAATCTCACAATCCTGTGACGTATAAATGAAAATAATTTGTCCCAGGTCCGTCTGTCGAGGATGGATAAAACGTCTAAGTTACAGCATCATTCTTGTTTAGACAACCACCTAGCAGGCCACTCTAAATTCGTCCTCTGAATTGGACAACACTTTATGTCGACTAATGAACGATTATAATGCGAATTGAATTAAACTATGCCTTTAGTTTTAGCTGGTACTTATCTCCGGTTTCTCAGTAGTGTTAGGAGTGAATGAGTTTTTCACTTCGCCTTGATGACACACTAATCTATCGTGGGTTAGCCTCCAGTCGAAGCTTTTACTCATTTACTATCCCGAGAAAGATTGACTTCAAACTAGCAAGGTAAAAGGACAGAGATCTTAGCATTTGCGCTAAACCCACCACCCGGAGAGAAACTAATTAGATTATAATTAGAACCACTTTTGGTGAATTACCCGTACAAAAGGGCTTTGTAGCGTTGATGATTTTCTATCTGTTTTTTTTGTTTTGTTTAGCCTCTGGATCTAAAGAGATCATCGCGGCCATTCAGGAAATTCAGGATAATAGCTGTATAAGATTCCGAGATAAAGAATCAACCGATAAACACTGGATTAGAATAGTCAAGAAAGTCGGGTGAGTCTTTTCCTACAAGTATACCGTTCTGACATTTTTAAAAACATCATTTAAAATTATTAATCCGATGAAAATATGTTCAAGGGAATCACGGTTAATACCAAGGCTTTGTCCAGGAAAAGAAGTCATGTCACACATGTATGCAATATTTGGACTTTATTTCAAGTCATAATCATTTAACCTATAGAGAGATTTTTACAAGAGTATTGATTGAAGATGCTCAGGTGTACGATAACGTTTGTTTTACTTGAATGATAGTTGTATTGATAATAAAAGATATTTGGGAAATATTTTAACACTAAAGTACCCAAGCAAGTTAGGAAATACTACAATACATCAGTTCATTTTTTAAAACAAAAATTCCAACGCGGTTGAAATTGGCGGAAAAGAAGCATCTCAAACAATAAGAATCCTAGTTCCTTTCATAGACCAGCAACCCGCAGATACATTAAGACAACAGCTACTCCATCTCAGTTCAAAGGTTGGCGTCCTTTTAACACCAATATTTGCAAGCAAGAAAATCGGCCAAGTTCTTATAGTTAAATAATCTAAACCATTTATTAACAATCACCGCGTTGTTAATTTATTTAAATGTGTTTTGTATGATACAAATTATGTTGGTACACATCACAACACCTTTATCAACACATTAGTGAACAGCGAAATTCAGTGATTGAGCAACATGTGAGAACTCAGGGCCTTGACCAGCTAGCAAACTTTGACCACCTCCTTTAATTTCTTAAAGAATGCAAATTCAGAATCTTGTGTCTGGTCTACGAAATATTATACATTAGGGACATTAAGCCGAATTTAAATACTCAGTGTGTGTAATTCACATTGTACCTTATTTATATATAATTCGTATTCAGTTAGTATTTGACTTGAGAATGGCGTTGTGCTTGCGCCGAACCGTTGTCATTTTTTTAAACGTTTTTTAAAACTTTTTAAATCTTTCTTAACGGCCTTATTTTGAATAAAAATGCTTCTATCATTTATCACATCTAAGGGTACCACTGATGGATCTCTTGATTTGCCCTACTCCCAATGCTTTGTTTTCATAGCTCAGATGGTGAACAGGTATTAAAAGGGCTAAGACGTTGGTGGCTACCCAGTGGTACAATAAATTTACCCTCGAGAATTATCCTAGTCCTATTAGCTTTTGCCTCAAAGCTCTGGTTGTAAACATTGGAACACATCAAAAGGTATAAATAAACAAGGCAATTGCATGGTGGCTTTTATAGGGTATCATTGATCAATGGACCCACTAAAATTGAAGTACATTGTCTTTGGCTTCATAGCTCAATTGGTAAGAGGTCAGAATTAGCCTTGAAGAATTCATGGCCTCAAATACGTAAAACCCGTTTTAGACACCACTTTTATTGTCGCAAATATAGGTAAAGCGTGAAACCCTTTTTACACATCCAAAACTAACTAGTCGTTGGTTTTTTGAAGTTGTTGGTCCCCTGTGGGTCGTCAATTTGAAACGGAAGGGTTCCAAGAATTGTCAGTTGGAGATGGATGTAACCACAAACAAATCATTTTGCACGAGCTAATGCATGCATTAGGATTCTGGCATGAACAGTCAAGAACAGATCGTGACGACTACATCGATGTGCTGTGGGAAAACATCGAAACTGGTAAGAGTGAAACTACATTATAAAATGACGAAAAGAAACACAAATGATCCCCTGCATGTCATTTTGAGTTTAATGCTTACATAATTATCAGACAGATTTAAAACAAAAACATTCCTGAAAGTTAATTAGATATACAATTATATAAATCATGAGTTGTAGTTAATAATAGGTGAGAAAACAAAGAACGGATCTTACAATAGTATGAATATATATTAACTGAAAATGTAGAACAAAACAAAAGACTATTGCAGTAGGAAAGCATCAATTAATCTTTGAATATAACTTGTTTTCGTCAAACTATAATTAAGAACCATTTATTCATTTGACTTACAGTAGAGTATTTGTCGTTATTAGGCGAACGACAAATAATGATTGGTTGATGGCCGTGATTGGTGGTTAGATTAGCAATTATGATTAGTGGATTTGATTGTCATGATTGGTGGTTGGATCAATAATTATGATTAGTGGATTTAATGGTCATGATTGTTGATAAGATTAGTGATTGTAGTTAGTGGATTTAATGGTCATGATTGGTGATTAGATTAGGGATTGTAGTTAGTGGATTTAATGGTCATGATTGGTGGTTGGATTAGTAATTATGATTAGTGGATTTAATGGTCATGATTGGTGGTTAGATTAATAATTGTGATTAGTGGATTTAATGGTCATGATTGGTGATTAGATTAGGGATTGTAGTTAGTGGATTTAATGGTCATGATTGATGGTAAGATTAGTAATTTTGATTTGTGGATTTAATGGTCATGATTGGTGGTTAGATTAGTGATTGTAATTAGTGGATTTAATGGTCATGATTAGTGGTTAGATTAGTAATTATGATTTGTGGATTTAATGGTCATGATTGATGGTAAGATTAGTAATTTTGATTTGTGGATTTAATGGTCATGATTGGTGATTAGATTAGTGATTGTAATTAGTGGATTTAATTGTCATGATTGGTGGTTAGATTAGTAATTATGATTTGTGGATTTAATGGTCATGATTGATAGTTAGATTAGTGATTGTAACTTGTTTATTTAATGGTCATGATTGGTGGTTAGATTAGTGATTGTAGTTAGTGGATTTAATTGTCATGATTGATGATTCGATTAGAAAATTTGGTTAGTGGATTTAATGGTCGATGATTGATGGTTAGATTAGTGATTGTAATTAGTGGATTTAATTGTCATGATTGGTGGTTAAATTAGTGATTGTAACTAGTGGATTTAATTGTAAAGGTTAGTAGGTAGGTAAGGTTAGTAATTATGATTAGTGGATTTAAAGGCCATTATTAGTGGTTAGATTAGTAATTATGATTAGTGGACTCATTTGTCATGATTGGTTGCGACAAGGATGGCAAAATGAAATAGTGGTGCTAGCCTTATGGAATAAGTTTCTTGTAGTTTAGTGGACTCAGTTGTCATGATTGGTTGCGACAAGGATGGCAAAATGAAATAGTGGTGCTAGCCTTATGGAATAAGTTTCTTGTAGTTT
>JAOTRI020103742.1:0-13866 GCA_028564885.2 Zoanthus sanctaehelenae
GGTGAATACTCACCAGACTTTGGGTGGGAATGTGCTGCTGTTATAACTAGTTATAAGTTGCTTGATTTTGATACCCAGCTCAAAAATAACAATTGAAATTAGGATCCTTTCTAAAAGTTACTTTTAAAGTTTACAAAATTAAAGCAACTAACATTTTGTGGGGTCTGTGTGTTACAGGAAAAGGATAATAAAAGAAATGGTCCAAAAAATTCTTGATGGCACTGACTTTAGAAGGCTACTATACTTTAAGACTTGGTTGGCACCTAGTAAGCTAACTCAGCTTTACATCTTTCCAGAGTTGGTAAATGAGTATCAGCATCTGATGGGAGCTACACTTGCAATGGATTAGTTTCCTGTCCAGAGAGAGTCAAAGACTCTCATCACTTTTAAAAAACTACAGAAATCTGAGATAAGTGCTAGCCCCATGGGCCACTTGGCTCATAAAAGGATTTAGATAGCATTCTGTACTTGATAAAAATGAAATTTGTCTGATGATGAGAATTGATATACGCGTATTGAAAATATCTATTTTGATCTTTTGGGCTTCATCAGGTGTTATTATCAGGGCTGTCATAAGGTCTATATTAAGTAAATTGTTGGTGATTACATTTTGAAAGTTTAGTAACTTAGGGTCTGTTCCCATGAGACAATTAAGATATATCAAGGATAGAGATATCTTGGCGATGTATGGATAAAGCTGTCCCCGTTCACATGAGAAAACTTGATCCCGAGTCTCGGTTAATGGTGTTACTTAGCTGCAGTCTTCTCTCCTTTTGATAGGAACCCATGTGCATGAATCACAATGTTCTCCCTTAAACCCCCAAAATATCCCAGGGGGGTGCACCGTTTGCATGGACTGAGACAACTTTACCCCTAAGGCTATCCCTAACTTCCAGACTAAGATATCTCGTCCCACCGAGTTATCTTGCCCTCGTGTGAATGGATTGACTGACAGAAACATAAAGTACATGTAAGAGGACCAAGATATCCCTAATCCCCGAGATATCTCTCCTCATGTGAAGAAACCCTTAAATTATACAATTTGTTGTCATTTTATTTTTGTTATATTTATTTGTTATATTGTATGTGGTACTAAAATTAAACTTCACTTTTGATCAACAGTTTGAGAACCTAATAGATGATGTAAGTAAACTTGAAAATTTTTCTTAAGTTTGTTTCTATATCTTTTAAATTTTGGTAGGATTTACAAAATTAATTATTCTTATTTTATTTGACAGTGTTTTTTAAAAATAGTGTCTCTAACTTACTAGAAATGAGAGCAAAAGGTTACACCTTCAACAATGCACACAGTTAGATTAAGTAGTGTATAGTACGTAATACTATGTTAGCATTTGTTCAGGAAAATTTAACTTTGTAGTGAGGCTAAGAAAGTACCCCAAATTGAATCTGCTGTCATTGTGGGCAGTGGTAACCTCAAATTAAGAAATGTTCAATTACCATAAATGATCTATTTAATGCCCACGCTATTCAACTCCTGATATCTAATTTATTTATTACATCTAGCCTTATTTATATATTCTGTAGAAAATAAATTTTTACCAAACTCTTTTTTCAACATGTTCATAACCCTTTCACTCCCAGTCAGTTATCAACACTCAACTTCTCCTTAAATAACAAATACAAAATAAGGTATTTGGTATTGAGAAAATGAAAATTGATCAAACAAAGCAAAGCACTGAAGATGTGAACGGGGACGGAGGCCTATCACATTATGTCACACAAACTCACGTGCACAGATATATATAATCACCGAGGGCCTACGTACAGTTTTACAATCTTATCCGAGAAGATGTGAAAGTCTAACCATTTGCCGATGTTAGGACAAAGACAGCGTTTTCTCCTCAATTATTTTAAGACCCTGAGTGTTGGTCTGGCCGGGAATATTGAATCTGAGACCTCCCGCACAGCAGACCGATGGCTTACCAGCTGGGCTAACCAGGCAGCCGTTTGTTTGATTTAATTTTGAAAATATCACATGCCTTCATGCTTCTCATTTTAATACTTAATTAATGGTGTTACTGCAAAAAAGGCATCTCAAGAGTATAAGCCACTTCTTGGGGTTGTCTTCCATCTGGACTCAAATCAATATATATTATTATTATTATTATTATTATTATTATTATTATTATTATTATTATTATTATATAATTATCTTTATGTGTTTGTATATTTAATTAATATTTATCTATTTTATTCTTTGTAAAATTGAAAAATTTGTGAAATCCAGATGGTTATCAGACTAGAATAATGATGATGATCATGGCTGCAAGCAAAATCAATCTACAAACTACAGCGTGTACAAAATGCTGCAGCAGGATTGATTACCAACACCCCCCAAAACAACCACATAACTGCTGTTCTAAGGTCATTACACTGGTTACCAGTAAAGTAGAGAGTGCAATTTAAGATCCTTGAACTCACGTTCAAATCTATTCGTGGTCTTGCTCCAGATTATATCAATTGTCTCATATCAGTGCAGCGTCCTAGCTGTTATGGTCCTTGTCAGAAGAAATAGCGAACTACTTTTGAAACCATTCAACTCAAAAACTTATAAAACGTTGGATGATAGGGCATTTGCTGCAGTTGCGCCACATCTGTTTAATACTTTGCCTCTCCATTAAAACCCCTTTATGAACAGTGATCTTTTCAAAATTGAACACTTTCATCACAATTACTGGCTAAATATCGTCCTTTGTAAAATCAAGCTTATTTTGACTTTTATCCCGAGTAATGGAAAGCTTCAGTTACCATTACTTTCTTTAACTTCAAGTCTGGTTATCAGAATCTTAACAGTCGTAGAAACTTAAATAAACACCCAGGGCATTAAATAGATGATGACTATTCATTATCTTTTTTTCTGTCAGTTTCTATTTTATCAGAAATTAATCCAAGTAATAAACATCAAATTAAATTAAATGTAATTGTTTTAATTTTTATTTCATTTTGTTTTAATTGCTTTTAGGAGGATTTCTATCCACCAGCAAGGTAATTTAAAATTTTGATAAGTTAATATATTAACAAATATTTAAAAGTCTTGTACACTATTTATGTTATAAATGGAATGCTGCATGCATAGGTTTTCAATTAGTATGTATACTTTTAGACTTGTCTAAAACAATTTGATAAGTTAATTTATTTTATTTAGACAATATATTTTAGACATGTGTATCCGTATTACTATATGGATTAGCAGAGCATAGAAAATGCTGGCGGGAAACTGAAAGTATTATTACCATTATTATTAGTAGTTAGTACTAAGTACTTAGTAGTAGTAGTAGTAGTAGTAGTAGTAGTAGTGGTAGTGGTAGTGGTAGTGGTAGTGGTAGTGGTAGTGGTAGTAGTAGTGGTAGTGGTAGTGGTAGTGGTAGTAGTAGTAGTAGTGGTGGTAGTGGTAGTGGTAGTAGTAATAGTAGTATGTTACGAGTCGCACTGAGGAGCAGGTTGCTAAACAAATGACTTAACTCAGGCTCAACAGTGATAACGACAAATAGTTTAATCTCCTCCAACGGTTGGCAACACGGTTCCTAATAGCTTGTGACTCAACCACAATACGTACTTCAAATCACAACTTACACACACACACTTAACTTATTCACAGGCTTAGACTACCTGGAAAAACTTAATTCTACACAAAATCACCTTTACTAACTCCAGTATACTGACTTCACTGAACTTCTCTTCACTCATCCGAACTTGTTTAACTTAATATATACTTTTAATAGATATATTCTAGAAAGCTTTGAAAGTAACAGTTTTTTTAGAAAGACTATATACATCGTACATGTACTTGTGCTATTTTAGAAAATAACAACACAGTTTCTAATTGCAAACAACTAAAATGTTCTAAAATATATTACACTATGAGTAAGCAATCCAAATGCTTCTAGAATAATCCATAAAAAGTTCTTGATTGTTCTCAATATTAGCGAAATGTTCTAAAGAGTTCAAGACTGTTCTAGGCCGTTCTAAGGGCTGTTTAGGGAAGTAAATACTAGAAGAATAACTGGTAATATGAATTTGTTTGTAGAAGAAGAGAAATCTTTTTTAATTTTGGTGTAGAAATCTAACTTGGGGGATGTTTCAATCTTTTGTTTCCAGAAATCTAAGTATTTATTTTTGACATGTGAGATTATGTTAGGTAGATGTGGTTACCGGACGTTTCGAGTTTAGTTCGATGAAAACTTTTAGTAAGTGTCGAGTTTAGTTCCGTGAAAATTTTATTAGTGTCAAGTTAAATTCTATGAAAACTTTTATTAGTGTCAAGTTTAGTTCGATGAAAAATATGTTTAGTAGTTCGATTAAAACTTCTGTTTAGTGTCAATTTAAGTTCGATGGAAACTTTTATTAGTGAGAACGAAACGTCTCGACTGGGTACGAAACGTCCGCTGGTTGGGTACGAAACGTCCGCTGGTTGGGTACGAAACGTCCGAAGGTTGGGTACGAAACGTCATGGTACGAAACGTCTTGGGTAGGAAACGTCTTGGGTACGAAACTTCTTGGGTACGAAGCGTCCAGATACCGTAGATGTTCATGTCGCAGTTTGTGCAGCTGTCTTTATAAGTACCTCGATTTACAAAACTTTAATCGATCTAGCAATTTGCTGTGGTGATCCTGTTTAACAATGGAACTGTCATCTTTATCCTTTAAGTAAATATAATATTTAAAAATCAAATTTATAATCATGGTGATTTGCAAGGGGTATTTACTCTCTTCTGCCCTAGTTGTGTGATTGGATGCTTTTTTGTTTAATTCAAAAAACAGTTTTTAAATGCCAATTTGTTGTACAAACCCTAAATCTCACAACCTTGTGTGAGGATAGGTTGGATAGCAATACTGAATATTTTTTGAGCCAGGGTCAAGAGAGTTTATTGAAGTTAATTTGTCTACGAATTTTGAAAGTAGCATTTAAGACTTTATCAGCCACAACTTTTTGATTCAAGGTAAAACTACCAGAAGCTGCAATTTTTATTTCTAAGTAGGTGCGTTCTTCAACGATATCAATAGGTTGATTATATTTATAAAAAAGGAGATATTCTTTTATTTGCGACCAGACGATTGAAATATCAAGACTATAATTTTTTTGAGATTAACATCCAAAAGCCATTTTTTATTAAATATTCTAACATTTTTCAAACAGTTCTTAAGACTAGAAAGAAATAAGAGAAAAATAACATATATAGCCCTCGGCGGGAATCAAACCCAACATCTTCGGTTTACTAGTCGGATGTGTTAACCAATACACCACAAGGACCAACCACGCTGGCAACGTAGCCGGACAAAGTTATGTGTAGATGGTAACTGTAGGGGTTTCCAGGGTGATATTTTTCTCTGTTGGTAAGTTAAACACCGTAATTTATGGTACGCATATATGGTATTATATGTAGATAAATGAAATAGGAATGCGTTCGGTGCTTTTTTCAGCCATTTGCCGCCATTCCTTTTCGCTCCTGTTCCCAGTTTCCCATATGATGAACGCGCTTGGATTCTCGATCTCCTGGCGAAGGAAGAGACCGTTTTGCTGTCTAACCGCCACTCAGGGTCTTAAAATAATTGAGGAGAAACTGCTGCCTTTGCTCTAACATCTGCAAATGGTTACAATTTCACATCCTCTTGAATAAGGACGTTAAACCGTAGGTCCATTTCTTATTCACACTGTCGAGGGACTTTAAAGAACCCACACACTTGTTACAAAGAGTAATATAGGTCTGGGGTTGTAATCCCGTTGTTGTGGGCTGTTTCTTCCATTGAAGGCACTTCTTACCGGCTGCTAAGTTGCAGTTTAACATATGGGCCGCTCCAGCGGACTTTCTAAGACCCTCAACTTTCTGACCTCAACTGGTCAAAAGGTCTGAGGGGAGAACTTGTATATTTATTATATTATTATAATATAGCTATGATATAACATGCGCTCTGATTGGTTCGAATCTAAGCGTTAATTGTTTTGCCTCTTGTTTTACCATATCATAAAAGCAATAGAGCACAACTCTCTTAGACCTTTCGGCGAAATAGAGTACTTGAGTTGTTTGGTAAAAATATTTCTCAAATGAGTGCAATAAATGAGTGAAATTTTTTTTCCTTGAGAAGCTGAACTAAACTAAACGAAAACGACGAGAAAGACAAAGGAATGACGTTAGTGATATCTTCACTAGTGGGGATATAAAAATATGTCACTCGTGTCCCGGATGTATTTTCATGTGAAATGTACGAGTGGCGTATTTTACAGTAAAACTGTCATGTCTATGTAATAACAAAGTAGTTACTGTAATAAATCATTTAATTTTTTACCAAGAACAAATTTAAACGTTTTTGCAGAAGTATCTTAAATTATACAAATAGCTTGAAACAAAAACAAGAAAAAGGTTTAGTACGTTGCACTTAACCCTTTCACTCCCAATCAGTTATCAATAGTCAACTTCTCCTTACATACAAAATACAAAATAAGACATTTGGTGGAGAGAAAATTAAAATTGATCAAACAAAGTAAACTACTGAAGATTAAAGGTGAAATTCCCTCAAACTTGTTCCTTGAAAAGTATGGGCTCAAGTTGAGAGAACTTAATAATTGAACTGGGACTGAAAGGGTTAAAAGTAGATTTATTTAATGATTCAATCTCTAGACGTGTTGTGACGGACACCGAGACACAGCTGATTTCCCAGCGCAAGTACAATGATCTGGTTGAACAACAAAAGCGAGCTGATGCTGAGGTGGATGCACATTTGAGAAAGCAGGAAGAGGACTTGCGACTTGAGGAAGAGGTACTGTGTGATACAAGGTTCTAGTTAAATCTAATCAAGTCCATTCTAAATTTGATTCAGTGTTATCCTTGCACTGTAAACAGGCTAGCCAGATTTACCCAACTCTCTCCATCTCACTCGATTATTTTCTACCTCCTTCAAAAAACAACCTTACCTAACACCCGTGCTCTCCTTATAAATAGAGGATAGTACATGGTGGCACGAGCATATGAAGTTAATTTTCCACGAGACAGATAAACATGTTTAAGCCAACGTGTAATTTTATTGTTTTTATGACATAGATACGAGTGTTTCAAAGTAAGAAATAAAAACTAAACGAAAAAGATGGGAAAAACACAGGAATGACTTCAACAATATCTTCGCTGGTGAGGATATGGAAAGTATGCCACTGGATCATATCCTGGATATATATTGTATGAAATCTGGGAATGAGTAACGTATTTTTCAGCAAAACACTCATATCTATGTAATAAATTAATAGAATTATAAATTAGATTTACTTAGATATTAACCCCTGTGGAAGTTGGAAAGCATAAAATTTGGCAGTATGGGGGAAGCAGTGAGGGTTGGCAGTGAGAAACGTTTATTTAAACAAAATCCTTCTTCGAGAGGGGATATTTCTACAATTTATTGAAATTTAAGTAATAAGATAGGGCGGACATGGTAAGCGCAGTTGGTAAGATCTCTGCTTTCCAACCACCAGGTCCCCAGTTCGATCCCGGTACTTTGCCAAGATTCGAATATTTGTGTGGCCATCTTTTCCTTCTAAGCCAACTCAGCTTTCCATCCTCCTGGGATAGGTACCAGCGTCTGCTGGGAACTAACCTGCAATGGATTAATATCTCGTCCAGGGGGAGTCAAAGACTCTCATCCGCTTAACACTACGTAAACCGGAGATAAGCGCCGGCTCCATGGGCCACTAGGCTCAAAAGGAAGTTATATTAAAAAATCAAAAGTAAATGATGAATATGAAACTGATTGAAAGCTGTAACTTATTTACACAAATTAGAGACTTGCATTTTATGAAGTTGGAATTGAATTATTTCTGTGATTAGTGGCAGTTCTAAATTTCTCTTTTTTGTTGCTGATTTAGCTGTTTTAAGCAGCTGGATTTAGCCACAAAGGGACCTGTCATGCAAGTGAAATGACTAAGATTATTCATTTGGTGTAATGTGTGAGAGCTTGAGAAAAGATATGCTGAGGCATAAGACTCAGTACTATTTTCACATAAAAGTATTTTATATTTCAGTCCTTAGAAAGATACTTCTCATTAAGACTTTAAACAATATCTTCCAGCTAGTTTTAAACTGAGCACTCTTTTCGTTTCATAATTAATTAATTTAGGTAGCTGTAATTACGTAATGGGTGTTGGATCACTGTTCCTGAACATTCAGATAACAATTATGTTTTATAATTTATTCTGCAATTTAACTGCTTATAAACAAAATCTGTTTAATCTTTTCACACGAAGGCTTATTATGAGGCCAAGAGGGAAGCAGCCAGAGCAGCCAGACAGGCTCGGCGACAAATAGAGGTACTGTAAAGATGATTTTATCACATTTAGCAAACTCAGCAGCCTTGTAATAATATAAAATTATATACTACTGTACACTATCTTAATTTCCAACAAGCCAGGCGAGCGAAGACTCAAGCCAGACGAGGCGGCAGCATCATAAAGCCGATGCTCGTGTAGAATATTGGAAGAAAAAATCTCAAATTCGTTTTTGTGTGACCAGATTTGGGTGTAAGGTAATGTAACAATGGATTTTAAATTCGGGTGTAAGGTAATGCAACAATGGTTTTGTGTGAGCCAATCACAGCACGAAACATTTTTTATGCATGAGCAAACAGCGGCTTATGTATTTTATCAGAGACATTTTATTCGACAAGTGTCATAACTAATGAATTGAAATTGTTAATATACAAAACAAATTGTTACAAGAAAATTATTTATTTTTGAACGGTTTTCACAAGTAAACTGCGCGCTGACAGCGGCATATATATTTTGTCAAAGACATGAATTGAAATTTTTAATATACAAAACAAATTGTTACAAAAAATATGTATGTTAGAACGGTTTTCACACGTAAACTGCGCGCTGAGACATTTCAGTTTCAGCGTTTTATATTAGTAAACAGACTGGTTACGAACTTTGAAAAATATACGTAGTTTGAAACTATCTTTTACTTGACATTTCGTTAAAAGTGGGTCAGTTTGAAATCATGGCAAGAGGGCAATCAAACTAACTGTAAACTAAAAAAACATTGTTAATCAAGGATTTAAAGCCGTCTTTAACTGTACTTTAATGACCCTTTCACTCTCAATCAGTTGTCAACACTCAACTTCTCCTTACATAACAAATACAAAATAAGACATTTAGTAATGAGAAAATGATAATTGATGAAACAAAGCAAACTACCAAACATTAAAAGTGAAGTTCTCCCAAACCTGTTCAATGAAAAATATGGGCCTAAGTTGGGAGAACTTATTTATTCAACTAGTGCTGAAAGGGTTAATATAATTATCATGACTTGTTAGAACTTGGGCCTTTCAAAAGTTTTTACAAGCTGAATGATATGCCTTAACTCCCCAAACGCAGGATATAACCAACCATACATACAAGTGGCTACTTTTTTCTTTTTACGCAGGATATGATATCTGTTAACAACTGAGTTAACCAACCATATATACAAGGGGCTACTTTTTTCTTTTTACGCGGGATATAATATCTGTTAACAACTGAGTTAACCAACCATATATACAAGGGGCTACTTTTTTCTTTTTACGCAGGATATGACTATCTGTTAACAACTGAGCAAATCAACCATATATGTAGAAGGGGCTACTTTTTTCTTTATACAAAACTGCTTTTATTCACCAAAAAGCAGGACGCTTCCGAAGCATATGGTAATACTTCAAAGGGATAAGCCAAAGGCTTTACTTTCAACAATCCTGTTGGCAGCTAAAGCTAGTATTTCACTCTTAACGTGGTATATTATGTATATGGGAGTGGGGATCAGGGGTCAAAATGTTTGGATCACGAATCAGAGAATATATGCTGTCAGGATCAAAGTGTTGTCCCAGGGATCCAGGATCAATAAATGTAAATGATTTAGAGATCAGTCAGAAAAAAATATACCATGAGTTACAACTAGGATCCTGAGTGTTTGAACATGAGTTGAAAGTTTCTGTTAAGACATTGCAGAGAACAAATTTAGTTTCAGTTACTGTATGTTCATGAAGGTGTTACTTGGTAAAAAAATTGCACTAAGTTAGTAAACTCCGTTGAAATTACAAACAAAGTGGTCCGTAGAGGCAGTGGCTAAGGTATTTTTAGGTTTCTGCAACTAGTGCTAAGTACGAGGTAAGTACAAGGTCCACGAGTTCCATCCCGGCTTTTCGCTGAGATTCGAATATATGTGTGACCTTCTTTTCCGCCTTAGCCAACTCAGCTTTCCTTCTTCCAATAGTAGGTAAATAAGTACCAGCGTCTGCTGGAAGCTAACCTGCGATGGATTAGTGTCCCGTCGAGGGGGAGTCAAAGACTATCATCCGCTTAACACTACAGAAACCGGAGATAAGCGACGGCACCATGGGCCTTTAGGCTGGTAAAGCACATGCTACGGCCAAATGGTTCATGATGGTTGAGAGTTGAAAAATTATTTTTCACTAATAATTCAAAATTTTTTTTTTTCAAATAACGTAGACCAAACAGTAATTAACCTGTTTTCACAAACAAATGTGAAGTCCGATTTTCAAAACTAAATGTAAGTTTTTGGTTAATTGAAAAAGAATTCTTGGACGGTTTGGCAAAGATAGCAAAGAGCAATATAATTATAATGAAGACAATAATTGCACGTTGGAATCCATCGAGCATAGCACTTACACAGAGTTTTCTCTAAAATAACAACGTGAATAGACCTTCTTTAAACCTTTTTTTACAGTTTCCAAGAGTACGAAGACGAAACAGCGAAAAAAAAATTCTCGGTTGTACTTCTAAGCTTTTCAGTGGAGAAATATTTAATTATTTTTTCATCACAAAGTTTATTGCAAAAATAACTAAACCCTAATGACTCCCGCAGAAAGCAAAGAATGAACAAGAAATTTTCTGAGACGTTTTCATTGTCGTTCCCAACCTCGTTGCGTATATCAAGCCTATTTAAGGACCTATTTAGGGCTCTATTTAGGCTCTCTTTTCAGTGGGTCTCATTTAGTTTCTCTATTTAGGGACCTTAGGCACATACATTGAGTTGTGGCAAAAATTGCAACCTGAGAAGATCATTAAATAAAGTTATTGGGACTACGAGCGTAACTGAAAAAACTTTATCTCTATTTATATTGCTCCCAAAGTGTAAAACAAAACAAAACAACAAAACTCAAATGACCGTCACAAAGAGTTAGAGTTAAACCTGAAAGGTGATTTTTTTTAAAACGCCATTGTTGGCTTTCCCATCTTCGTCCGTCAGTACTAAGCGTTCTTGTTATCGCGGAGGCCAACCAAACTAAACTGTCAGTAGATACCGTATACTTGAGCAAACATATAGTCATTAAATTCTTTTAATTAAATTATTAACTTACACTTACTGTAACACTGACTTTCGCTCTAATTCTTGCCGTTCGTGTTAGCAGTTTTACAATCATTTTACTTACGACTGGGCTCGTCAAAGTTTGTTTTCGCGCCTTTTTACCCTGCTTACGTCCGTCGTGCAGCGCGCGCGCGGCGTAACCTAAAAACTGGCGCCAAAAATGCTAGTTTTTGTCCAGTCTACTCGGACATGAAAAGTTGAAACCGTCGTGACGAAAACTCCTGTTACTCGTGACTCGACAAAGAAGAAGGATAGAAACAGTTCCCGAGTGAGTATTGGCAGAGTAGATGGCCAAACAAATGTTTAACTTTAAAGATAATCTCATCAGAGCTGGGAATGGGACACGGGACCTGGCCTTGTGGTTGCAAAGCAGATAACTTACAAACAACAGTATACCAACAGTGCTATCATATGATAATGAAAATATTTATTTATCTAGTGTATAAAATGTTACAAGACAAGATAAATCATTTACCGGAAATAACAAATTTTTGCGACATTTTCATCGTTCCAGCCGTAGTCAGGTTACCTGAATGTAAATCCTATCATATATCGCAACTAAATAAAGCTACTGAACATTAATTTTAACGACTTTCTGTTTAAAAAAGTACGGTTAGCTCTCGTTCACATACCTCAAAAGGACCTAATATATAATCATTTTATGAAACGGGAGTAGTTCTGATTTATGGCACGCAAACTCAATTTTTAATGTTTTCAGAATGCACAAACCTGTTCTGAGACCGTCTGGGATATTAATCTGACGTGAAGAAGATTTTATAATTGTAAACTGATTCTTTTGTAGTATTTTCACTTGTAATCGCTCGCTGTACTGATTTACTGATCTCAAACGGTCTCAGAACAGGATTGGGCATCCAGAAAACATTAAAATGTGAGTTTGTTTGCCATAAATCTAAACTTCTCCTATTTCATTAAATAATTATTAGAATGATCAAGTGGTTTGATTATTAATTAGGTACTTTTGAGGTATGTGAACGAGTGCTAACTAAAAAGGTTCATGAAACTAATTTCTGTTATTGGTATCGGTTAATGTTGTTCATGAGTACTCGGACAGTTCAAAGTACATAGTGCATGATGTGTAAAAATCCCCGTCTACACGTCGAGCAATTTTTATGTGAGAAGTTTTTATTTGACAATTTTTATATTCTGAGGTAGCCCCGTCTACTCGAGCAATTTTTATGTGACAAGTTTTATTAGGAGCAATTGCAGAATACCCGTCCACTATTGTTCTAGATTTAACTGCGCATTTATTTCTTAAGAACGAGGAATGCGCAGAATAAGTTACAGAGAATGGCCGGGTATTCTGCAGTTTAGCCTTTATTTATTTGCTAGTGTACGCCTCGTCTACACGTCGAGCAATTGTTTATCTGAAAATAAAAAATTGGAAAGTGGGATCTATGAATGGCATCAAAAAATTGCCAATTTTATGAGTTGTCTCGTCTACACGAATAATTTTCCGTATGTGACAATTTTTATTTGCCACATAAATACTGACACGCCAGTTTTCAGCAAATATATTTGTCATATAAAAACTGGTCTGTTTTGTTCATTTACACGAGCAAATAAATATTATCACATAAAAATTGTCACATAAAAATTGTAGCGGACGGGGCTTAATAATCAGTGTGTTATGTTTGTGTAGGAGAGATTGTCAAGACAAAGAGAAAAAAACGTCTTTACAAAAGGCTTGTATGATGATGGATCTCTTTCATCTCTAAACTTCTCAGATGACGACAGGTAAGTGATGATGATGGAGAAGTGGTTGATAGGTTTGCTTGTGAGTTATTATAAGACGGCCATTTTAGGGTTTTGATAATATATTTGGGTGGGTGGCAAAGGCGACGGGAATGGCAAAGAGAGTAGCCTTATTGAATACAACAGTTGCACGCTGGAATGTATCATGCTAGAATATATCACGCTGGAATGTTGCATGGTTGGATGAGTTGCACGCTGAAATGTTGCACGCTGATAGCTTGCTTACTGTCATTTCTGATACTTGCGATAGGCGGCGGAATGCTTTTGGGGTTCTATTGACAACGTGAACGCCAGCTAACGAAATGAACCTTGTAGTTTTTCCAGTCAAAAAAAGAAAAGTTATTGATCATTTAACATTAGAAAAACCCACCTCGTTTCTTAGCTTCTTTTCATTCGGACTTATTCCAACTATTCCGGATTAAGTCTGTTATTTTCCCTTCCAGATTCTTAAGGTCATAATATTTGTTCCAAGTCTGAATTTCAAAGGAGTTTTTACTCGGGCTACCCCCGTAGGGGGCCCGAGTATAAATTTACTTTTTAGTCTATCTATCTTTCTATCTGTCACGTCGCGT
Source organism: Zoanthus sanctaehelenae (assembly GCA_028564885.2). Taxonomy (NCBI): domain Eukaryota; kingdom Metazoa; phylum Cnidaria; class Anthozoa; order Zoantharia; family Zoanthidae; genus Zoanthus; species Zoanthus sanctaehelenae. Next base: position 13,709 of record JAOTRI020103742.1, read on the forward strand.
TTGGGAAAATTACCCAGAAGTCATTGTGTTTGATCAAAACTTCAAAAGGCTTTCGAACCAAGCTTCGTTGAGGCTGAGAAAAGTTTCAAACAGTTTTTTCAAGTTTTCTGAAATATTTCTTCCAATGAACTTTTCGCTCCGACGGTCAAAGAATTGCA
>JAOTRI020103752.1:0-13865 GCA_028564885.2 Zoanthus sanctaehelenae
TTGTAAACGTGTTTTGGTTTTTGTAAACGTGTTTTGGTTTTTGTAAACGTGTTTTGGATTTTGTAAACGTGTTTTGGATTTTGTAAACATGTTTTGGATTTTGTAAACGTGTTTCGCTTTTTGTAAACGTGTTTCGGTTTTTGTAAACGTGTTTTGGATTTTGTAAACGTGTTTTGGATTTTGTAAACGTGTTTTGCACTTGTGGGCCACCGTAAAATACACTAAAAAATATCATAAATAAACGAAGAAAGTTTATACTCACATAATCACTTCGGATAACTTATAAAAAACCGAAATGCCAACTCAACATGTCAAACAAGCAATACTTGCCTCAAAATTTACGCTCGCTGACAACCAAGCACGAAAGAAAGAACTGGTTGTTTTTACAGTGTAGGGGTATATTTATGCACCTAATTTGCATTTGAATAGGCTTTGAAATGTGACCGCGGCTCACCAGTAAGTATATTAAAAGTATGCATATCGAAAGGGAATTTAAATCTCAAAATACAAAAAAAACTTACATAATACAATGTGGTAAGGATGAATAAGTACTTATGCATATCAGATAAATAAATAAATAAATAAATAGAATTAATTTACAATTCAGTTGTCACAGTAATGCTGAAATTTTGTAGAATATAAATATAGAAAGAGTACAGGACATCCAAAAAACAAAAGCCAAGGGCTTATCTAAGTTAGACGTCCTTGTTAATTAAATATTTAATGCAACAAGTATTGAATTTGGGTCAGTAAGGCACACAAGAATACACACATAACAGAAAAAACACACTCAGAAAGATTGATACAAAGTAAAGAAGATGGATGCTTTCTTAATTATAAAAGTAGCACAGTGTAGTAAAAAGGAGTAGATGCGAGAATTAATGGCTTATTAAAAGGTCTTTTAATTTCATTTTAAAAAAGCCAAGTTTTATTTGAATGATGTAAATTATTTTACATAGTGCTAAAGCATAACTTTTGCATATGATTGTAGTTTTGCTTATCTACAATCAAACGTTTTACAATGCTAACGGGAACAAAAAAGAAAAATTTAAATTTGCTAAAATAAGGCTTGAATTACCTGCAGCTGCTCTTTTCTTCGTTTTATGGAACCGCTGAAGAAAATTTCAAGTGTCAAGTAAAATATTGGTGCTTAGCACCTCGTTCCCGTTTTGTAGAAATATATATAAAGTAATTATTCATTGGTTTCAAGTGAGGATTATGGAATATACAAAGTGTCATTTGTATTTTTAGTAAAATACAAGTGACAAGCGTCATTTCTACAATATCCCAACCCTTAAAAATAAAGCTAATTTGTTCACGTCCTATGTTTTTAAAACAATTTTTACTTTATTCACGAAACTCTTACGACGTTTGCCGAGAACTTTAGCGCCATTTCGGAAACGTACGCGCACATTTTTGACGCATTTCAATAGTCACTTGCAAGTATTAGCGGAAAAGCCTGGTAGAATATACCTTTTGTATGCCTCAGTATCCAGTTTTCAGGCCTCTGGTTTGCTGTTTGTTTTATAAAGACAAAGTATTTTTTGCATTGTCCATTACTGTTAATTGCAAGAATGTTCTGCAAAACATTTGTATGCATAGTTGATATTAAAGAAAAAATTCCGCAGCTGTCAACAACTTGATATGCCTTAATGTAACGGAGCGATACTGGTAGTGAGTTAATGTTAGTCTGCTTGACTGGGCTTTACGGCAGCGCGATGCTGTTCCAGTCTGGACCCAAACAATGGGTTCCAATCCCCTCTTGGGCTCGGATTTTTTCCGAGTTTTTTTTGTCACTAATATCATGTAATTGTATTTTTTCTTTTTTGATTACTCGGAAAATATTTTTATTATTCCATAGCTGTCTACTGACACTTTATTTTATTGATGACGCTAAGCGATCACATAAATTATACGTAGCAGAAATGTTCGATTCAATGATTATCTTAGCTTAGTTTATTGTTGCAACTGGTTTTTGTAAATTAACACAATATCTTTTTTTAAAAAAAAAGTTAACTACGGGCCCGCTTAGTTTTGTTTTTGTTTTGTAGGACCGCAAAAACGGTGTACCGACAGCAAAATGCTGGAAGATTTTGAGTTTGACCATTTAATTGGTGGTAGTATATGTCAAGGTATGTGTTAATATATTAAAATTTATTTTAAATTGGTTTTACAACTACGTGTTAACATGCAATTTTAGGTTGAATTTTTTGCCAGCTAAAAAATTGACTGGTCATCAAACTGATGTAGCATCTGGCATCTCTACATCTTGCATCCGGCATCTGGCATCTTGTATCTTGCATCTGACATCTTGCATCTGACATCTTGCATCTGACATCTTGCATCTTGTATCTTGTGTTTTATATCAGGTATCTTATATCGTGTATCTAGCTTCTGACATCTTGCATCTGGCATCTACAGCATGTCGTTTAGCAGCTTCCGAACTCTTGTGCATTTTACTGCCGATACACTATTTTTCTGACGCAATTTTTTCTAAGTCTACAATCGTAGAGGAAAAAACTGCAGATCTGGCGAATTAATACAAAATGTGACAGATTAACACTATTTTGCTTTAGAGTGGCCTGAAACTAGCAAAAAATTTCATTAGAAAAATGGTGTACATTAACATCAAAAACATTTGGACAAATTTAATTTCGGGCAAAAATTTCAAAGGAATATTAGCCCGTCCGAGAATTGTTACCCTCCCAAAATTTTGAACAATATATAGACCAGCAATTAGCGGTAACAAATAATTTGTTTATATTTTTTACTAAAATAGAAAGGTTATTTGTCCAAAGATTAATGCTGCAAAATATTATTGTCCGAAATTTTTTAAGTTAATATATTCAAAAGTAGTAAAAATTTTAAATGTTTTGTTAACTGCTTCGATTTTCAGTCGGTGAAATTAGTGGCTTATTGAGATACGGCCGTCTTCATTTTCACAGAGTTCGGATGAGTTTTCATTTAAAATTTAAAATTATATAAGAAAATGTCACCGCGATTGTGCGTTTAAGGAGAACTACAAATAAGAGAAAAACCAACAAAATTTTTTGAATAATTTACCCTAGGCTAAAAGGATCCCTTCCTATTCCACACTTGCACACCTTGGTTACCAGTGCAATAGCCTTCAAGGAATATGCCGGTGACAGCTTCCCTTGTAGGGAAAAGAGAAAATATATACGACACTTTTTAGCCTGGTATAATTGGTTTTGAATTAGGTACACCGCGCTCAAGGAAGGAAGAGGATAGAATGAAAGTGTTCCTCAACTTGAATACTTAGAAGAGTCTGAGTCACTAACGGGAATCGAAATACGCAACCTTCTAATTATCGGTCAAACAGAGCTACAAAGATTCACACTTTTTTCTAAATTAATAAACAGGTTACAAACTTTAATATGGAGGCAACAAAAAAGAAAATTTGCTAGAAGGAACAAAAAAGCTTAAACCAAACATTTTTGCTGATAGCACTTCAAATGCTACTGTAAAAAATGTCTGTGAATGTAATTATCAATCCCTAGCAACGTTCATTCATAGAAGACTATAAATTAGGCATATTAAAACTTTAATAAAATATAGAAATAAAAGGTTGACACTGCCTACAAGTATATAAAACCGGACGTTTCAGGTACAAACAAATCGTCCATGTATTGTTGCAGAAGGCTACAGTTTGTTGCCGAAACGTTCGATTCTATATGTTTTTAGCTAGTGTCAACCTTCTACAATTTAATGCACCCAGTTTTTTATTAATTTTACCTGGAGTAACTTTGTTACAGGTTCATCTGGTGTGGGAGGTGGGGCAATTGAATTATCAGCAAAAAATGGAAAAGTCACAGTAGGTAAGGTTTAAGTCTTACATTTAGTTATAAACTTTGTTGGCTCACAATAATTTAGGACAAAACAAAGAGAAAAACAAAACATTAGCATGCAGTTTTTATTAAGGCCGAAAAGCTGTCGCTATTATTCACTTCATTATTTGAAATGAAGTTTAATTGGTGAACAATTTTGAGACGATTTCAAAGCAAACACTTTAATTAAGTGAAAATATGGCTTTAATAAGGCAACGCTGGAATACAATAGAGATATCTCGGCGGTGTATGGATGAAACTCTTCCTTGTTCATATGAAAAAACCGAATCCCAAGATCTCGGTTAAATGTGCTTAGTAGCTGCCGTCTTATTCTGATAAAAAAACTCGAGCATTGTTCGACTTTGCAGCAATTCTCGTAGCGGTATGACTAACGTGCCACTGAAACGAACTGCCGTCGGAGGTCATTCCGGAAAATTTCCATCCGCCTTGAGAACCCGCATGAGTTCACGAGTCGTTCGGGTAGGAAAGTTTTTGAAATATTATTCAAACACCACAGTGATTTGCAAGGAACTGGTATGAACTTGTCTCCAGAATTAATCTGGATCCGGTAACATGGAAGCACCATTTTATTCCATAATGAAAATAAATCTTAGGAAGAATAACTTCATGTTTTTGAATTTACTAGTTTTTCCTCGTATGTCTTTAGGAGCAAGTATCAATATGGATGCAAAGTGCGGCTTTAGCGAGTGTTACGCAATGGGAGGACTAATAAGGTTGCGCGGGAAAAACGTAAGTGGCTGTGATGTTCTTGACATGTTGCTTGGCTCTTTCCGACTATACTAACAGTAAATATACAAGTGTACATTCTACGAACAAACCTGAAATAGAAGTTAGGCAACGACCTTAACATCCCAGGCTACAACCTCGTAAGACGGGACAGCCGCAATCGAAAGGGAGGGGGTGTGTGCACGTTTGTATCTTCCGAAGTCCCCTTTAAACGAAGGCCTGATCTGAAGTCTCCTGAACATCATGCATGTGGTTTTGTTTAGACCCTCATAGTCTGCCTGCCTGCTGTCCGGTATCATAGGTGGCTGCTGCGCAGGTGCAGAAAGATTGCACAGCATACATCATAGAAACACTAGACTCCATTAGGGCTGCTTATCCGGACTGCATTGTGGTGCTTTTAGGCGATTTTAATACCCAAGACATTACAGATATTTAGCTAATCAGAATCTAAAGAAAGTAGTTCAGATGCCCACTCGGGGCAGCAGTACATTGGACCTTATTCTTACCAGTTTTAGTGAAAACTGCTGCAAACCAACTGTAAGCGCGCACCTCTGTTCATTAGAGCCAGCTTTTAACAAACCAGCTTAGTTTACAGCGCCTTAAGAAAAAAAAGATCTACACTCGTCGCTTTCCTCAGTCGGCAACAAGTGCTTTTGAGAGATGGGCGGGCATCGCTAGGTCAGTGATGTTGAAATGCGCGATGTATCACCATCAGTCGAATCTCTCAAAGACTCATTCACCAAGGTCTGTCTTCCGCCATTGATGTTTACTTCCCTTCTAAATGTGTGAAGATCCACCCAACGAACAAGCCATGGATGTCTCCTGAGATCAAAGCCCTCATGTATTAAAGCGTCAACGTGCCTATATTAATGGCCCTGAGGGGAAATGGCACCGACTTAGTAATAAGGTGAGAGAGGTTATCATTCACCGAAAACGCGAATTCCACAAAACAATGTTAGCTATCTCAAGAGTGCAGACCCGTGGAAATGGTGGAGTTTGGTGAACTAGCTTTCAGAAAAGGCCAGCAGTTCCAGTGAACTCAGTTATACTAACGGTGGTAGAGTTATCTCAGGCGAGAGTCTGACATAAAGCCGCTTGATACCAGTGCTCTGCCCTGTTACTTGCCATCCTTTGAGCCACCAAACATGTGAAGTCTGCAAAACGTTGCTCACCATCAGCGCTTTTAAGTCCCCAGGGCCAGATGAGCTACCGACCCGTGTTAGGAAGGAATACACACTTGAACTCGCTGAGCTCATCACTTTAATGTTTAACACCTCTATTTCATCAGGTACATTTCCTACCGCATGGAAAGACTCCAACATCATCCCGGTGCCTAAAGTCACGCCCATAGCCGGTAGGTAGGAAATGAGCTATGGAGATGCTATACGCATTGCCAGCAGCACTTGGCTAGACGCTAGACGTTCTAAACTTTGCAAAAAAAAGTGTGGGACTGGGTCACGCTTATACCACCTCATACCCCCAAAGCGCACCGAATGCCACGCCTATGAACTGCGCAACAAAAATAACTATTTAAATGTCGCACTGAGAGGTTTGAAACCTCGGGGTAACTTTGTTCTGCATTATTTCGTTGCGAACTTTTAGCTTGTATTATTGTATATCATTTTTTGTAAGTCACAGTCCCTATAATGGATTATGTATTATGTTGTATTACATTATACCATGTTATATCATTTATATCATTTTATTACTGTAATTGTTTAATCCTGTAAAGTTCATTGTATTTCACCACTGGTGCTATTATGAATTTTAAATAGACCATTATTATTATTATTATTATTGGCACTTGTTAATTCCTTTGTTTTAGATAATCAATAGCATAACGGGACCAGGCCTAGGCTATGCTACCTAATTTACAAATATGAATGTTCCGTTAGACTATTCCTTCCAACGTTCTGTTCGAATCTTTCTATCTCTTATAGGTATAAAAGTTCTTAATTATTATTATTATTATTATTATTATTATTATTATTATTAATATTATTATTGTTATTGTTATTGTTATTGTTATTGTTATTGTTATTATTATTATAATCCGTTACGTCTTTAACTTTGTTTTAGACGGGCACCCTAACGGAAGATGGCTTGGATGTGTTAGGTGTAGTGCCAGCTGAAAAAGCAAGGTATGAACAGTTGCTTTATCATTAATTCTGTTTTCTTTTTCAAAGTTATCCGTGCTGGGTTCATTTCGCATTTTTTTTTTGTTTCAAGTAAAAAATTAAAGCCTCCTTTAAAGGGGAACTTCAGGATGTTTGCAAGTTTGATTCTACTAAAGGTTCAAAATTCCAAAAACTAATTTGTTATAATATATCTGATAAATTGGTATTTGAAGCGGAGTTATTTCCTTTCAAAGTCATGTAATAATCTAAATGAAACTCTGCCATTTTGGAAAAGAACCGACGGCTCAGAAACTTGTCAGCATAAATTCAAATTACGTCGCTGCGTCAAATACACACACAAAAAAAACCTTTATAGCAGGAACAAATACAATTTTTGTAACAAAATATTACTTCTGGTTAGGAACCAATGCAAGTTTGAAAACCCGGCGAAACTGCTACACTCTTTCTTTGACGCGAAATTATCACAAATGACTGCTGACCCTCGTAACGCGGCTCAAGTCTTAACAAGATGGCGTATTTTGTCTTTTTCACAACTTTAAAGTAAAAAATCTTGGCTGTTCAAAAAGTTGAGGGTACTAAATAATCAAAGCTATAACCAAAAGTATTTTAAAATTAACTGAAGTAAAAGAAGTTTACTTTTTCCGTGGAGTTCCCCTTTAAGACTGCTACATGTGTATCGTAAAAGTCTCAAATTTTTTGTTGACGACTATTTGTCGGGATGCAGAGATAGCCTCACATAAAACATTTTTTATCGGTCAAACATGCCATTTGTATATAACATTAGAAAAAAAATCTAAAAAATGCATTTATTTCCATTTCATTACAAAGTTTTCTTGAAATCTGTAACCTCCAACTTTTCCGCCCACTCATTGGTTCTCAATATACTATTTTGCTATAGTTGCGTGACACGATATAGTCAGTACATGGTGTTGATTGGCATGCTTCGACAAGCAGGTGTTTTTCCTGAAATCCATCTTTAGGCAGATCTTTGTTTACATCTTTCGCTTCATTAGTATATGCGGGTTATACGAGGTTACGACATCTCAAGCATTGTATATTGAGAGTGTTTTGTAAAATAATCATCTTCTGAAAATATGAGAGTGATATTCTAAACACTGTACATACCTGAGATCTAATGGAGATTTTAACGAGAAGACATGTCTCAGCGGTTTTGGCACCCAGCTGTATTCAGTGTTTAGGAGTCCCCGTATATTGTTAGGAACTGCTTAACAGACCTTGTTCGCAATGCAGATACCACTAACTTTAATGACAGCGAATTCAGTTTTTGTAGGTAGTGTTAGCCTTGTTTTGTTGTTAAATATTTAAAAATACTTGCGAGAGAGAGTGAGAAGTCGTACCTTCAACAATACACATAAAAATTATGTTTATAGTTATTTTGGAATATTCGATGCATTTGTTTTTTGGGCTACGACAAAAAGTAGTTTTGTTAGCCAAACGTGGTACTCTCATATTGCTTTTGAAGTTTGCAGACAAACTTACGTCACTGAACAAAGAATTTGATACCTTGAATGCGTAACGAGCATGAGCTCAAAACCTGCAAATTTAAGCGGCTATATCTCGGAGGCATTTTATCCAAAGTCTTTGAAACTTGATGTATTTAAGACTTTTGAATTGGTCTCTGTAGAAATCTAAAAACATTTTCTTTGCTTCATTGGCACCTCAATACTTTTCATTTTTGTGGTAGTTGACATGGCTAATAATCATAATTTATTTGCTAATAGTTTCAAAAGCATGGTCCCTTTTGGTTCGTCCTTGCCACGTGGTCCTCTACTTGCTGCTATGGCAACGTGTCACTCTCTGACTGTAATCGATGGAAAGCTAACTGGCGACCCACTGGACTTGAAGATGTTTGAGTCTACCGATTGGGTAAAGGCGCTGACACACAATGCAATATTTCATGCAACATTGCGTGCAACAAATTTGTTTCAGCGTATGTCCACCGATGAGTTTTGTTACATGCAACATTGTACGCTACAAAACTGAAGTTGAATTGCGCTCTGTTCTTGTAACATTGTGCACAAACAGTTTTTTTTAAAGGAGTTCTTGTTGGAAGCCGTTTTGGTTGTTGGAAAATGCATGGGAAAGCACGCCATGCTATCACGAGAAATGTTGCGCGATCTTGTTGCACTGTGTGTCCAACTCCAAAAAAATTGTTGCGCGCAATGTTGCATGAAATGTTGCACCGTGTGTCCACGCCTTAAGAAAGGCACAATATAGTAATTAAAAAAATGTTACAGAATGATATACGTCAATTCCATGGCATGTGCCATTTTTGTATTTCTTTTCTAAGTTCAAAACGGAGATTCGTTCTTTTGAACCATATAGCTCAAAAGAGCCATTTTTGATTTTGTATTCTTTGTATTTTTAAATTCCATTTTGCATTTAATTATTAAAATAGATCCTAGACTCGTGAGTTAGAAAAACCAGAAAATGCTAAGAATTATTAAGAGGAAGAAAATTACAAAGGCGACAAAGGCGAGAAATGCAGTGTATAAACCAATTCAAAATAATTTAATCCGCCATTCAATCGTTGTTTATTCCTTGCAACATCTCGTTACAAATGTGAGTTTTTTGGAAATTCTGTTTTTATAGTTTAGCCTCGCTTTACTCTGATCTACTTTGCATGGCACATGAGCATGGTTACATGACAGTTGAAAGATGATTTAAAATCTAAAAAAAATCTGCTATTAGCTATTTAAAGCTGTCACCCCCAATATCTGTATTTGTTTGATATACGTATGAATGTTCAATACATAAGTTAAACCTGTTGAATACTTTGAACAGTCTGAATTATTTGTAGTCAAAAGTTCTGAGCTAGAGCTCTTGTTATGCAGAGTGTTAAACATTTGTGTAACATTTTTTCTGCCAGAACTCTTTCACCTTTTCATCCTTACATGGTTGGTAAAGATAGAACCAATATCTTTTGGTTCTAACCAGTGATAGTTTAGTGTCCCGTTTAGGGATTAAAGGCGCGGACACTCAGTACAACATTTAAATGAAAGTATGCCTAATTTTCAACTAGAAAGTTGTTACCAGTTGGAATGCTTTAAAAATAGAAGGCTCAAAAATATTTTGAAATTATTCTTCCTATTCTTAATCAACAAATACTATATAGCGTTCAATCTCCTCTTTGCAATCACCAGTTTCATAAGACAACAAAGTCTCAAATTTGCAATTTACTAGTCGCATCGCACGCTGTTCAGGCACCTAAGCTTAACACACACACTCTTGGTAAGTTAAAAGTTACTTTATTTATGTCTAAAAAATATTTGATATATATATATATATATATATGGCTATATGTGTATTAGAAAAAAAATTATTAAATAAAAAGAACAAAAACAAAACAAAAAACCAACATTTCAATGCAGCATTGTGTGCAAAAGTGTTGTTGCAGCGTTTGTCCACCGATTAATTTTGTTGCCTGCAACATTGGAAGAAACAAAACTGAAGTTGAATCGGCCTGTACTTTTGTAATAATGCACGCAACAAGTTTTCTATTTTTTAAAGAACTTTTAGTTGGATGCCATTTTGACTGTTGTGATTCTCGGTTAGCACGCCGCTTAATACAAGCATAGTTGCGTGATTTTGTTGCACCGTGTGTCCACCTCTAATAAACTTGTTGCGATCAATGTTGCGTGCAATGTTGAACCGTTTGTCAGCACCTTAATGCATCTGCTCAACACCATTTAAACTGGAGATAAGCATCTTGGAGTACTAGGCTAGCAAAGGATTTACCTAGCTTAGCTTAACCAAGCCTTATCATGTTGCTGCAGGTGCTCGAGGAACCTGGGGAAGATATAACCAAATTTGACAGCATTGTTCCAACCACAGTTAAACCACGGACCAGTGAGGTTTTCAAAGTAGAGTCAGCTCTTGAAGGACATGTAAGGAGAAGTTCTATTTTGGTGCCATCAGAAAGAGTTGAACAGGGTTTTCAATAAGAAATGGAGTAGATGGCAGAATTTGAGAAGTAGGTGGAGAGATTTGGGTCTCTTAGAATGCATTTCCCGCATTCTGGGGCACGAATAAGGCTATCAGAACAGATAACAGACATCATTAATTTTGGACTCTTTTTATGATATTAAAAAAAAATTGGGGTTATTTATTTTCAAAGTAGGCGGCGAGTTGGCGTGAAATAGCCGGCGACTTTCGCCGGCCGCCGGCCCTTATTGAAAACCCTGGTTGAAATTAGATACTGGTTAGAAAAGACGATTGATGTAATTGCAGTGCATTCTTTCTGCATTACTAACGGTGTTACAGGCAGATAGCTTAAGAAAGGAAAAAAAATGTTAAGAAAGAATCTTCAGCAATTTTTGTTCTATGTAACAGTACATACGTCCTCTGATATTTTGCCTGGTCCTTCAAAAGGTAAAGTATATCTATCTTTATTGAATTGTTAACACTGCAAACGAAGTTCTATGTGTTCCAGTTTGAGGTCAAAAAATGTTTTAGACGAGTTTATTTATCATAAGAGTTTGTTTGGTTTATTACTCGTCAAAGAAGAATACCTTGGAATAAATTCTAGGGAGAAATTCCATCTGGAGGTTCGTTAACATAATATTGTATATTTATTCAGAAAAACAAGAAAGTTAACTTGTAACTAATTTTAAATAGTGAAAAGAAAAAATTGTATTTAAGAAAAGGCCTTGTTTTAACACAGCTTGGAAGGCTGTATTTTTGTAATGCAAACTTTTATTCACCAAGTGCCTTTGTTGGGAAAAAAAACTTCAAAATCTGCTGAATGATTAAGACATAAAAGGTACCCTGTGATAAGCTGGTGGAGTAAGTAAGACACTATGTCAAGGAGCTGTTTTATCTTGACTGTTGCTCAGCACAAACTAAAAATGGATACTTTGAGTGTTTTTATTTCCAAAACTAAAAGTTTATAGCACAATTGATAAAAGAACTTTTTGAATCAGTAGAAAGCCATTTTGATGAGATAGGTACTTTCAGGGAAGCAATCTTATATCGAATAACAAATGTTACACCTTTGGGATGTTTTTATTTCAGATTAAAATTAAAGATAGTAATTTTTATGCTAAGCTCTTGCTTCACTGTCCTAGACAGGGCCAACACGCCTTTCTCTCTCAAACTCAAAGAAGCCTTATACATACTCAAATACAAACCAGACCTTAACAAACAAATCCAACATTTTAGTACTATTTTTCAGTTGTAATTTATGTATTTTTTACTCATTACGCATATCCTGTATCCTGCTACATAGCCTTAGTTTATCTATTCATTGAGTATCACCTCACCTGTATCATATTTCTATAATATTTTCCGTTAACATTGTAAACTAGTTTATTTGCACTGAAGATGGCTTAGAGTTAACCCGAAATATGTATGCTTTAAAAAAGATTGTCGTTTTTATTACATGCTTTTAACATGTCTTATATTATCGAACTCAACCCGCTTAACATGGGAGTTTCTGTATGTTTTGTCCGCGCTCATTTTACTTTTCTTTTGTTTCCTTGGTAGACTCCTTACGAGATCGCCATCATCAAACAGTTTCCGTTTTCGTCAGACATTCAGCGTATGAGTGTAATTACACGTACATTAGGTTCACAGAATATGGATGTGTATTTGAAGGGGGCTCCTGAAACAGTGGTCAGCCTGTGCAGGCCAGATACGGGTGTGTATCTTTCATTTTGATTTGATGATTTGCATAAGAATTAATATAGAGTGATGCTTTAAATAATGTGGACAGGTATGATTGGTACATACCACCATTTGGTTAGCATAGTTAATAAGATGCCAGTCTATTGAGCGAGATCCTCGGGTTTGATTCCCCTCCGAACCAACACTCAGGTTGTTAAAACAATTGAGGAGAAAGTGCTGCCTTTGCTATAACATTTTCAAATGGTTGACTTTCACAATTTCTCTGGTAAGGACGTTAAACCGTAGGCCCTCAGGGATCATTTCTGTGTTTATGTGTGGGTGTAGAAGGTCTCCGTCCACCTTAGAGTGGTAAAGATGGTGTCCCCAATAAGTAGGCCTTTGGCCAGCTAGAAAGACTTGACACCTAAATAAAGTAAGTAAGATCTCTGTCTATCCACAAGTAATAATAATAAATGATAACAAATACTTTATTTAATGTCCTCAATTACAAACGAAGTGCTTGCTCATCCTTCCTAGCCAGAGGCTAATGTTTGATCGCTCGACGGTTCTGATCTTGGCATGAAAATAGAATTTGCAAGGACAAGGACCCCCCTGTTTGATCCCAGCTTTGTTAAGATTTGACTATTCATGCAACTTTATTCTCTGCATAAGCTAACTTAGCTTTCCATCCGGCTTCTAAGTACCAGCATGTATTAGGAGCTCCAGGAGGGGGGGGGGGATCAGGCTCTCCTCCTTTTAGTACTTTAGAAACCAGAGATTAGCACCTGTTCCATGGCCCTTCTGGATTAAGCTTTGGATGGTGAGCACCAAGATAATATTTCATCTTTAAGTCTATTTTATTGCTTGTTAAAGCTAACTTCAGCCTTAAAATTGATCTTGGCTATTAGTCAAGTTTTATACGTTTTTGCGGCCATTGTAACACAACATCGCATTAGGAATAGAGGTTTTAATTCATAAATTTAGTAGTTATGAACACAGCATGATCACATAAGGTCTATACTGACACTTGGCTGCTATTTGCACTGGGCAGTACTCATTTTAATGTATGTACATGTATTATTAATACCACGTATGCGCTATCTGTGTTTGTGCAAAAAGCTTATCATACTGTTCGCTTCCACCTGCGATGGATTAGAGTCCCGTCCAGGGGGAGTCAGAGACTCTCATCTGCTTAACACTACAGAAACCGGAGATAAACTTAGCTTTAACTGTTCTCTTCATTGTCTAGTTCCAGACAAATTCCAGGATATGTTGAGTGATTACACTCAGCACGGATACAGAGTGTTAGCTTTAGCTCACAAACAGCTGGAATCAAAAGTATCATGGCACCATGTCCAGCGAATTACCAGGTAGATTAGATAGAATTTGTTAAATTACTTTGTGATTTCAGTTTAAGGCAACTCTCTACCCTTAATTTTGGTGGAGAGTGAGTAAGTTGAGAGAAGTATTTGAGTGTGAAGAATTTGGTGTATAACCGCCAAACCGTCCC
>JAOTRI020103763.1:0-36922 GCA_028564885.2 Zoanthus sanctaehelenae
CACGCACGCACGCACGCACATTACACGACCGACGACATAGAGGCTTACTGCCTGTTACCAGGCAGTAGCCACAAAAAAGGATAAAGCGTGTTGAACGGAGAACAAGACCAAAGTTTATCGAGAGTTAGATAAGATCATGACTCAGTTAATAAAGACGCTATAATTTTCATTCCCTACGTCAAACACTAATCGACAAAAAATATAAACTAAATGTACAATAGATTTTTGAATGTTTGTTTCAAAAAGTACTTTTCGGTTGTCCATGCAAGCTAGACTTGTTCAGGCAATATTTGGAACTGCCTTGAAAGAAAGACAAGCAGAAACGATCGCGTGTGCCTTGCTCAGATTTTTAAACTTGTCCATACTAATCATAGGCTAGAATTAGTTACCGGTTTTTTTACCGGCACTGATTGCCAACGAGCAAAGTAATGTTAGCTAGGATTAACTAACTGTGAACAATAAGCTTTAAAGGTTCTACATCAATATGTTTATTTGCAGTTTTACAAAAAACTGTTTCTGTAATTACATTTCTGCTTAAATTAAGCAACATCCGCTCAAAATCAGATATCATTTTACTTTTATAAACAATACTGCCTGGAAAAATGCCCCTGAAATCAGAAAGTAAAGAAAAGCAGAAACGGGAAAAAGAGCATTTCTTCGGTTCTGTAGTGTTAAAAGGATGCGAGCCTTTCATTTTCATAGTTTACTTTTCAGCATAAGCAGCTGGCCCAATTAACCTTCTCTTTAGATGAAAAGGTCACCAAAATGTTAATCTCGGTAGAAACGAGCTTGGGACAAATCAGGAATCATTCCATATAAGGGACCTTCGATTCCATAATCTAGAAAATGTTTTCTTGAGGATACCAGAGTCTCGCTCTTTGGTGTCTGGAATCCAGGTCTAGGAATTAGGGATCATGGGAAAGAGAAGTTAAGAATCCGGAATTCAGGAAGGTTGAGTTTTGAATCCAGTACGTACAATCCCTAGTCTACATCATTGAAAATGGAGTTCACTAAGATGGAATCTTGAATCCAGTGCGTGGAATCCGTAGTCTACATAATTGAATCATGAATCCACTGAGGAGGAACCTTGAATCCAGTACGTGGAATCCGTAGTCTACGTAATTGAATCATGAATCCGAGAAATGCTTATTCTGCATAATTGATTCCGGAGAGCATTCAGTTAGAATCTTGAGCGAAATCATTATAGCCGTCGCGGGGTTTTGGCCCCTTTGTTCCCTTTCCCTTCCACCTCATCAAAACTTCGACAATTTTCTCAAGGGCTGTTCAACAATTTTGACATCTCTTGGTAAATGTCAAACATTCTCAACTAATGCAGACATATTAACTAGTGATAAACTCTGGCTTTTTTAAGTGTTGTGTCACCTCTTTAAAATAAAGTTTTTATCATAAGCGAAGTTAACTAAATGATTCTTCTTGATGAGCAACCTCGGTTTGATTTGTTTAGCAGTTTCCTTTATGGCAGTTATTTTTTTTCAAAAAAAGTTTTGATTTTTTCCGGTAGTTTCAGTCTGCTTTTAATTTGTTTCAATTTTTCAAGCAATTTCAACGTCATCGTCTTTATTATTAAGTTAGTTTTTATTAAAGGAGGAAAAAATGTAAATGCAACAAGACCGACACTCTTTCTCAACAGTTCTAACATCTGAACCTCGAGGCTCGACCGCAGGCGTTTCTTAGAATTACACAGTACAAGTTTCTTGCGAGTTGTCATATGGGATTCAAACAACGAATTACTGCCGTCGGAGGAATTCGTTAACAAGCCAGATGAAATGTCTAAAAAACGTTCTCAGATTTTAGGTTATGAAGGAAGCGATTGGGGCGAGATTTTCTGGGGAGGAAAGAGGAAGCTGGACGAGATTCCTAGTAAGAGCTTCCAAGGGGGAGGGGGAGGGGCAGTATTGTTCTTGGAGTGGAAAGGGGGATGAATGCCCTGTAACACCTGTAGTTTTACGCAAGAAATACTGAAAAACATTTGAATTAGCTTACAAACAAAACGATAGTAAATGAAACGGAAAATTATGGATTAGAGACTGCTACTTTTCTGCGGACCAACAACTTTGGGGACAATTAAATGAGACTGAAAAATAGTACATAAAGTTTTTGTAACATTTACTATATTAGTGATCAAAGATTACACGAATTCATTCAATACACTAGAAATAATACCTTATTTTATGTTTTCATAAACAAAAACCGTAAAAACATTCTTAATGTAGCCAAAAGTATTTTTCAGTGCATGAATTTTAAGCACCTAATCAAAAAAATCAAAACGTCACTTCGTGTGTAATCTAAATTTTGCGAAAAAAGGTTCCTTTTATAATAACAAAAAACGAAGTTCTTCATCATCAACTTGTTTATTTGCAGCAATTTGTTTATTTGCAGCAACTTGTTTATTTGCAGCAACTTGTTTATTTGCAGCAATTTTTTTTAGTTGTATAGGATGTAGTGTTTCATTTGGGGTACGTGGAGCTTTTTTATGTAGTGATCCTTGTGGGCCACCGTAAACTTGGTTTTTAAAAAAGTTTGAATACACATAGCAATGATACTTTTCTGTAGACTACTGATCCAAAATCCAAATATATAACTGTATTTAATCTGCCTTGATATATAGAAAAATTTTCTTTTTGTCAGTCAGAAATATTTTTCATTTCATTCCTTGTTCAACAACTAGTAATATTTGTGAGTCAAGTGTGTAAGAGCGCCCTGCTACTTCAGAGCAATTACCGCCGCGAGGCAAAAGCAACAGCTGCTACGTTCTGGGTATTTAACTGCGATGTTGGAGCTTTTCAGCAGTAGTGTTCGTCTGTGTATCAAATATAAATAATCAATGATGATATTTCAGATTGTGTTTTAACATTACTGTGTTATATTTTTAAATTGTCGAAGTAATATAAGTCCTATATTACAAAAACATTTGCGCTATAAAAGGTTCACAAGATATTCAAATGATACTTGTTACCACTTCAGTTTTGCTACTCTGAACTTGATAACAACGAAAAGAAACTACAAATGGAGGGATATTTTGGAACGTCATCAATGTCAAAAAGAATGGATCGTAAAGACTAAAGGGAATAAATTTCCTTTGTGGTTAGATATCGAAAGCTTACTTAATTTGGATGGACGAGTATTGCACTAATTCCTCTGAGGTTTATGTTTTGGAGACAGCCTGACGCGAGACGATGATCACCTAGCCTGATTGATTGCGTATACCGGAACGAAACACAATTGAGTTTAGTTAAGGACTGCTATCGTATCTTATTTAAGAATTTTCTATATTTAAATTATGTTTCAGATAAAAACAAAACAAGCAGTTGTAACAGAACCAAATATGGAAGTTTTCTTTTGTTGTTTGTTCAACTGAAGACAGAAAAATTGATAGTGAACGTCATTCATCAACAGTGCTCATGAAAACTAATAATAACAAACAAAGAATCTAAAAATCAAAATAAACTATAGATATAGAATAAACAATGGCAAATTTCCTAGTGGGAACATATTCAAATTTCCAAGACTATGACTTAAATATTCAACACGTACTTTTTGCCGACAAGATATGTTTCGACAAATTACTCATTGTTCGTTTTTCCTTTTTGCTCAAGCACAGCACATATTATGAACCAGAAAATAATACAATGGTTTAAAAATCAGTCCTATAATCAGTAACGGAGCTATTTATGGCGATAACCACATATATACCACTCAAAATATTAAGGCATATTAATTGAACCTATATTGGCTTTATTGTAGTAGCTGGTTCGGTATAATGATTATACTTCAGGATTTTTCCCTAATACTTCGATAGATGACAGTTATAAGGGGTAAAACTGAAGTATTATTATACAAATCTGAACAATAGTCCAGTTATCAGGTATAAATCATGAACTATTTTACATCACCAAAACTTATCGCTGGGTATCAAAGCTTAAACAACGACGTGTTATAATACAAAATTGAACAACAGTTCAGGTATCAGGTCAATCTTGAAGTATTATTAGACAATACTAACCGACTATACAGTAGGATTTACCTGTATAATTGTGTAAGGATGTGTTCACTGTATGGTCCTCATCCTACAATCTGCGCGCGGTAATCATATTCTGGTCCTTCCTAACCCAAAAACAACAACTTATGGTTTCTACTCTTTTTCATACGTAGCTAGCAACATATGGAACTCTCTCCCAGACACTTACAGAACATTAGATTTTCTACAATTTCAGCAGGAGATCCTCAAATATGAAGCTTTTTTACAATAGATCCATTTATATTTCCCTCTGCATGCATGATATTGTGTTTCGTCTAGAAATAATAATGGTATTTTCATTGTATATTTTATTGTTTTTATTTTTACTTTTATTTTCTCGAAGATATTAGCTGTTTAACTAAGAATGTGTATGGGGAGAGCTTATAGGAACCCAGACACGCGGTTCTATCTATTTTTACGGCAAAGAGAAAAACTAAGGATAGGAATTTGTTAGCATCGGGGATATATGAAGTATTGTTTTCTGGTGGCGACAAGAATGAAAGATATCGAGTATTGTGTTGTGGTGTGAGCACCCTATAAATACCTATACGCAACGTAGGAATGGGGTGGGTATATGGTGGGATGGTAGTGGAGTTACGGTGGGATGGTAGTGGAGGTATGGTGGGATGGTAGTGGAGGTACGGTGGGATGGTAGTGGAGGTACGGTGGGATGGTAGTGGAGGTATGGTGGGATGGTAGTGGAGGTATGGTGGGATGGTAGTGGAGGTATGGTGGGATGGTATAGTGGAGGTATGGTGGGATGTTATACGTAGTGGAGGTATGGTGGGATGTTATACGTAGTGGAGGTATGGTGGAATGTTATACGTAGTAGAGTTTAAGAGGGATGGTGGTGGAGGTACGGTATGATGGGGGTTTGAATATGGTGGGATAGGGTTGGAAAGAAACAAATCAAAAGTTTGTAATCATTTAAATAGTTCCAATGAAACCTTTACTCTTGACAGAGAAATTAAATAAACATACAGAATTTGAAACAATTGTTTTAACTCTGATAAAGAATTTTGTTGTATTTTAACATTTGTACCAAACAAAGTTGTGCTAAAAGTATGGAGCTTCAATATTTTCAAACCAGGCTTCATCAAACTTGTATTAAAAAGATTCAATAAATATGACGTCCTTTTTATTAAAGCGACATATATAGGAATTCCCTTAAATAGCTAGGTATAACCGAACAGTGCAAAGTTTAAAAAAACATGTAAAGAAAAGGAAAAATGTTCTGATTCGAAAATGTATAACATCCCATGCCGTATCTTTTCCCAATATGCTTGAATTGAAACACCGAAAGTAAAATAACCTAAACATGTATAATGAAAGATAACATGATATTCTCTGTCCTACCGTCTGCCAATATACTTGAACTCGACCACTGAAATAACCTAAACATGCAATGAAAGACATGGAGATATTCTCTGTCCGCCTTCCGATTCTACCAATGGCAATGTATATACTTGAATTGCAACACTGAAATAAGCAAAACATGTCATGATAGGTGACGAGATAATTTTTGTCCTACTTTCTGTGACGAGAAATCTATGAGCCATCCTTATCCACAGGGAAACTAATAAAATGTCTTTCCAAAACTTGGTAAGATTACATTATTCTTCATTTTAATGCTAATAAATTAAGAGTCATGAACTTAATTTTTCTTCTTAATGTTTTGTGTTAAGTCTTTGAGAAAATAAAACAGCAACAGAAAATGCAAGTACATTTTTAGGAGTGAACATGATAACGATAGTAAAGCGAAAGTACAGTAGAATGCGCAGTACGGTTTATTTTATTAGTTAAAAGTCTAATATTTATAATTTATGTAAAGCAATCAAGACAAAATCTGTGTAGAACTTTCTTTGCTACACCTTCATCATTAATACTAAATCCGCTCGCTGTATCCTTTTTGTTCAGAAAATCAGTCTTAGCAGCACTAACTGATACCATTGTCAGGTGTATGGCATCGTGGCACGCCTACAATTGTAAGCGGCGAGCCAAAAGTTTTGGGTGTGAATATTCCTTGCAGCAAAACAGCTCCAGCTTAGACCAGCTTCAGCTGAATAAGATAATGTAGTCTAGTAACTGAGTTTATCACAAACAAACAAGCTTCCCGGGGTTAATCGAGACTGTTTTGCTTAATAAAACATGCTAACTCACTGTTTACATTACGTAACTCCACAACAATTGTTTTGTCTTTGAAACTGTGACAACAACCTTATACTCATGCATAACCTTGCATACTAATCTACTCAACCACTGTCAAATTCTTTCAACTATAATTCCTTACTTTTAACAGAAAAATATGATCTTCATGCCAAGAATAAAGCTGGCTTTAACTTATTGAAAAATTCTTAACAATAAAAGTTTGAAACTAGGGAGCGTTTGAATTTCAATTGAACAAACTGGATAAACGCCGAATTTTTATTTTGAAGTTGAAAAATAGAAAAAAAGAAGTTTATTTCCAAACAATTAGGGTCTAATCGACGCAGCTCTCCATACTTACGTACCGCATAATTTGAAACAAATTCTTATTAGCTCACACCAATGATTTGTATTTTCTACTTGTTGTTTTTTTTCAATTCAAATGGCGGCAGCTGTATGACTTTTGAACTCTGATTGCTGTTACCGAAAGAGTTTGGCTCATAGTCGAGAACTAATGCTTTATAAATACCAACTGGACAAAATCCCCTTTTACTTTGGCCATAAAAAGTTTTTGATATTCTTTAAATACTTTTTTATGCTTTCAAGTACATTTTTATATTATCACAAGATTTTTTTTTTAAGATACAATAGGTGTTATGAGAAATACAAAAGGAGATCTCTCAAGCACCAAGTTTATGCACACATCTAGTACTGAAAACAATAGAATTTTTGAGCAGTTGATGAATTAATTCTATTTTTTAATGAAAGGGAACATACTGTAATCTACCAACTGGTATCTTAAGTCTAATGTACCTGATTATCACCTGCAGTCTATATACGCCCCTGGGAGTGTAGATATGGGTTTGTTTATTTGAAATCCATCAGTAACAAAAACTTATCTTCCAGCAAAAAAAATATGTAAATTAATAACAATAACAACATACTTTTTTTTCTGAGCAATGTTTGAAAAGGAAACGATTCAAATTGGCTATTTAGTTTGATTAATATCGAGAACACATTCTACTCCAGCACATTTTCTGTTTTTCAAAAAGAACTGTATACAAAATATCAACATACAAAGTCGAGTCGAATGATTCTCACAATATCACAATTACGCTACCTGCTGGGTATAATTAGATAATAAACTAAACTGGAAAGTTAATCCTTAGCTTGGTTTAGTTTGAACCAATATCAAAAGATTCAATTGAATTCCGTAACTAACTTGTTTTTCCACTTTTCCCCATGCAATAAAACAGTCAAAAGGCGTTCTCCAGCAGTTTCCTGCAACCTAGAATCTTGTGTGGCTAGAATCCTTTGTTCCAATCAGTCCGGATATACTTTCATTCGAAAACAACAAAACCGAAACCATGAAAGGAACTTAGTCATCATAGCTCTTTTGCACGGATACCAGCTTCTTTGTTAAAATTATTTTATTTATGATTCCAAATATTAGTCTACTAAGCTTAAACAAAACAATGTGCTTATCCGGTTTCACAATAAACCCTGAGGGCTTCCATCAAAAATTATCATTCTTTTGCTTGAGTTTACTGTCTTCTTGAAGCAGTTATGGAACGAACGGAATTTGCCGGAATTCTTTTACGAATATTTTACCGAATACTGCTCCCCAGACTTCTTACAAGAAGGAAAAATTCATGATGAATCTGAAAACAATTATATTTCAGTTCGTCGGTTCGATTGTTCTCTGTTAACCGAAAAAACTCTTTCCGGAACCGTCACATTGATAATTAGAAAGAAAAAGATTGCAAAACAATGATATTCTTATTGCCCTAAAAAGAAACAGCTCGTGTCAAGAATTTTATATTCCTTCCACGTTTTCCGAGTTTTTGATGACAGGAAGGAAATGAATTGCTTTATGAATGTGAAGAAACTGACGTATTTCGTAGCGTTTAAGCAAGTTGCTTCTCATTTCAGTTTGAAAACAGCTTGAGGTTCAAGCACTTTCCACGCTTGAAAAGTCCTGCACCATGAAAATTCAAGTAATGACTCATTAGCGAGTCCACCCTTAAAACGAATGTTGAGAAGAAAGTGCTGACATAGTTAAAATAGCAATGTCATGATTCATTAAAGAAATAAACTCTAAAAGTGATAACACATAGAGTCTCTCCAGTCTCCACCTTCCAGCAGTTTTTCCCACGGTTCACGGTTATTGAGCACCATTCGGAATTGAACGGTAGCCATCAAAACTTTTTGCTTCTATATTAAGAGAGCGGCTTATATCGGCTAAGTACCTATAGCTACAAAAATAGTAGAGAAAAAACTTCTCCAGACGGCCCAAAGGAAATATTTGAAGCCAGTACAACTCTGGGAATACGGTTATTCTTGGTTTTGTTCGCACAGATCAATATTTTTCAATTATTCAGAACTGTCGCGTACTGTCGTACTGATGAGATCATGTATTATCATCAGCATG
This sequence comes from Zoanthus sanctaehelenae, assembly GCA_028564885.2. Lineage (NCBI taxonomy): Eukaryota > Metazoa > Cnidaria > Anthozoa > Zoantharia > Zoanthidae > Zoanthus > Zoanthus sanctaehelenae. The sequence continues at coordinate 8,616 of JAOTRI020103763.1, forward strand.
AGATCATTTCGTTGAACAGAAAATGAAGTTTGTATGCGTCAAATTGAAATCTCCGAAGTTATGCAGATTTTCAATCGAGGCAACGAAAGCGAGACTTATATTATTATATTATTTCTCCGGTGCCGTGTCTTTCAAGTTATTTAAAAAATAAAGCTTATAAATACTAGTACTGAGTTACTATGAAGTTTATTCACGTAGGTATAAAAACAAGTCCAATAAAAATCGTTAAGACATATTAACAAGACTATGAAGCAAATATTGCTTACAAAATAGAAGAGAACGACTTTTAATCACTTTGGATTCAAATATCGCACACCTTTGTTGACAAATATATAACTCGTCACCAGAGTTACGGCATATTGGTTTTCAGCTTCATGTAACACGCAAAACACTCGATGAAGTGAAAAGCAAATGAAAACGTAAATATGAAACTTGATGCTTCTTGACAAAGCTTAGAAATCATAAAGATCATTTCTTATGAAGTGTTTGCATTATTTATATGCTAAAAACAAGAGATTTAAATAAAATGAATAAAAAAGCGTTTTTGGGATCAAGCTTATGGTTAATGATTTTTTCGTTACACTTACAGTTATCTTTGGTTCTTACATCTTGGCTTCTGAGCTAATAAATTACAAACTAGAGTTCCGGCAGAAAAGACAAAAAGCCAAAGATCTTTTGAAACTTAAGCTTGTGGCACCATTTAACTTTTATAGGCGTTAGAACGCGGAGCAGGATTAAAAGTGAAATAGACTAAGGCCAAAACCCTCTTTCGCTTATATTCGCCTTTGTTGCTTTTTAATAACCGACACGGACTGTTGTGTCTATATCAGTCTGCACCGAGAGCAACCTGCAATGGCTATGCTACGGTATAATTCTGAGAATTCTATAAATCCTGAAAAGAGACAACAGCTACCATACATTTCCTTGAATCATGCACTTTGGCATATTACAGCACATATCAGAGCGTCGCAATACATCGTCCATATTATGTATTATAAAACACATCAAAATTCACATATTTTTACTTATAAATATTACATAGGACATTATTTCACAGTATTTGATACAACACAGCAGTTTACATTAACAGTACAATATCTGACCAATAAAAGCATATATATATATATATATATATTTATTTCGTTATTCACGACGTGGTGCATATACCACAGTATTTCACCGTATGCATATAACACAGTATTTCACCGTATGCATATAACACAGTATTTCACCGTATGCATATAACACAGTATTACATCGTATGCATATAACACATAATCGCCATATAGTTAACATTTCGGTCAGGGAGCGAGGCTTGATATAAAGTAGAATCACCGGCTCAGAATAAACGCGCGTGAAAAAATCTAATTGCGATTGTGAGCCGGTAATTCCACATTATGCATATAACACAGTACTACACCGCATGCATATAACGCAGTATTACACCGCATGCATATAACGCAGTATTACACCGCATACATATAACACAGTATTACACCGCATTTATATAACACAGTATTACACCGTATGTGTATATAAAATGGCATTTCACCGTATGCATCATAGCACAGTATTCAGCAGTATCAAATAATAACTGACATAAACTGAACTGCGGGTGTAAGGAAATGAAACGATAAGGGAATGAAGGATGCTGCTATGTTTCACTGAACTTTAATTGCAATAGTAATTTAACTTGCAAGGCAGCAGCCGGCCATCGCACTTTCAACTGCTGATATAAACCAGAGGAATTATTTCATATAAAGTCTGCACCGGAGGCTACTAGTAATTTAGCAATACGGCAAAGCCAAACATTTGCCCGGTCATACTCAGTGACGCTGGACTGCCCTCCGGGCCTTAATTTTCCAGTAACACACCCTGCAACATAGTATTTTGATAGTATGCATGTAAAATATTTCATCCTCATTCATATACAAAACAGTATTTCACCTGGCTGTATATATAAACAGGACAATATTTCACGGTAGATTATTTAAGGAAAACATGTAGCAGCATTACTTCATACAATACATATTATAACAAATTCAGTACTTTTAATGGTCATATTTTCAGAAGCAATGATATACACTTTTTTTTATAAGAATCTAGCCCAATTTATAAAAATCACGAGGTTCAGGTTTCGAAAATTTCACGAAGTTCTTAACAATCACATCGAGTTTCACTCGACCCCTCTCGTCTATTATATAAGAAATATTTAGGAGTTACATAAGGCTCAAAATGTTAAGAATCGCGAGGCTCTTATAATTACGACTCATCTAAACTGAGGGTTTATATTTCTGTTTAGTTATCTGTAAATATATCACTGCATTATACGTGTATGTGCACGTTCTTTTTGAAGAACCAGCAGTTTTCGGCTGAGCTTGGGCTGTTCTCAGTTAGCTACCTTTTTGGTGATTTCAGCCACAAATTGTTACAAGTTAAATCGTTCTTATTTTCTGATACTTCCAAACACCACAAAATTTACATTATAGCACTGCTGCAAAGCTGAACCGAGATTTCAACAAAACGACGCATTATACATTACTGATACCGTTTATACAACGAGTAAGAGCATTTTAAAAATAGAAAAGCACTTCATCATAAATGTGACCATCAACTTTTATGCACGTCCCAATCTCTGTGCAGGAATTAAATAAAATTTTTGAATTTTATGATGGAAATTTCATCCTAGAGATTGTTCTTAGCTAGTAAATTTGGGCAAACTTCAACCCGAGTGTTCTTATAAAGTTTGCTTTTATAAAAAGAACGTGTATGGATAAAGGAAACACTATTCCAGCTGTATGTATATACAAACAGTGCTTTGCCGTACGCATATTCAAAACAGGATTCATCTTGTATGCCTGAGTTTTAATGAAACTGAAACGTCTTGAAAACATAAAACTTGCTTAGAGGAATAAAATCTTACATTTACTTTACGTATGCCTCAAAAAAGTTATAATGACAGCGACTTGAAAGCACGATGATGCCATTTCTAGGTAATTCAACGATTTCTCATTTAGAAAGGTTATACATAAAACAAATTTAATAACAAAAGAGAGAAGCAGAATTTCTTTTCCGCAAAGCAACATAACACGTAATAAGTCATCTTAATTTTGAGCTCAGATCTTTTGGAGCACGTCCAACTGAAGTTTTTTAACCAAAGGAATTCCGGATTGGCACCAGCGTTCTTTAATGAGTTTTGAGCGCATGCACATGTTAAATCTTCACTCATGCAAAAACAGTGCTCGTGCAGATATGTAATTTCCACAAAAGGAAGAGGCAAAGAATTTTTATTCGCTATTACGGAAATCATGTTGTCTAGGTTTTAAGAAACATTTCAACATAACTTGGAACAAAAGCTACGAATCTTTTTCGTCTGTAATCTATGTAATGGAGAGCTGATACCTGCCCGTTATAACATTTCGCTTGTTTCTAAACCAACAATTTATCTCACACGCCTCAGGATTACATGTTGAAACCACGTGATTACATGCATCAATTGCGAGCGTCCTATGACTCACACGTTATTGTTCAGACACTTGGGAAGTGAAGTCATTGCCTCCTATGAATGTATCACGCATACATAAACTGCTGAAGCAGTCAGGGTTTTCTCTAAATAAATATGTATGTAATGAGAAAACTTTTCCTTGCAAGGCATTCTTAAACGTTTCTTATGGAGTAGAATGATATTGCAGGGGCTTTTGGTTTGCGTGATGTTGATATGACAAATAAGGACTAATTAAAAATGGTATCGAACTCATATGGACTAGTAACTTTGAGAACCGTAAAGAAAATGGTTGATGACCTATTCTCAATGTGTCACTAAACTCAAGTGACTACATTAATGCAAAAGATGTCCATTATATCATAGAACGAGAAGTGTTTGTAAAAACTAGGTGCAGATCACGTAACAAATAGTAGACATATAGAATACCTACAGTCATGTCAATAGCAGACAAAGTATCAGTCAATAACAAGAGTTTAAGTTTAGTAAAAGTTAACAACAATTTATCGAGGCTCGTGTATTCTTGTGTCATTGACATTCACGTTGAGAATTAACGTAACTTCCTGTTGCGTAAAATAGAACCCGTAATTTGAAGATAGTTGTTCGTCACTGAGTTGACGTCGTGTTGTCCTCAAGCCTTGGACTTCTAAACACTTACTAGTTTAAAAAATTGTAACAAACAAGTAAGTCTCCAGATATTTTACTTTCAGGGACATCATTTCTCTCGCCACTAGCCAACTAGTTTAACACGGTTGATGATACTTTTAAGCGAATACAAAAATAAGATAAAACGAAATGAAAAAAAGGATACTGAACAAACCGAAACTTAAAACAAGGAGCTTCTCAAAGTCTTTATTTAACTTTCCTTAGAAAATATATATAAAGTAAAACTAAAATAAAACAGACCCAAAATATCAGTTTCGACTCCATGGGCCGTTCTCTGTTTCTGTTGCTGACAAGATAAAAACAGAGTACGCGATCCTATCTTAACCAATTGAAATCTGAAATTCAAATTCATAAAGTCGCTTATGTGAGTATCAAAACTATAATTTTTTTGGAAAATGAATTAAGTTAAAAAACTTGAATGCTAGAAAAATAATAGATGCTTACCAAAACCTTAAAATATTGTTCATTAGCATTTCAACTTTCGGTGTTTTTAAAGTGCATAACAGTCACAAACTTAATATTTATATCTAATTTAATATTTGATTCTTATATTACTTCAAAATAAAAACAATTGAAACTTTAAAACAACAATATCCTTCATTCATTTAACAACCAGAACAAGATTTATTATCAAACTCCGCCAATTTGTAACTTCCTATCAAGAAAGTTAGCAACTTTTGAAATGTTTTAGCAACTTCAAAAGCGTGAGAACTACATGATGGTTTGTTAACTTGACAATTGAATGCAAATATGGAAAGTAAAAAGATAAACACTTTTACTTTACTGCAATCAGTTGAATAACCGTTCGAATATTTGCAAGATGAAGCTGAACACAATATAAAGCGACATAATTAGTAAAGAAAATAAAATCAGCAAACTGTGCAATACAGCGCTCATTTGTAAGACAATTTCGAATCTTCTCATTTTCTAGTAACCAGTACTCAAAATAGTCATGGTATGTAAACCGAACAGCAACTGGAATAGTTACTGAACGGAGAGCACCGATTGATACAGTTTAATTACTAACAATCAGCAGTCACAATAATCTATAGCAATAGCAAAGATGGCTTTGATAGTAAAATATATTGCACGAACAGCAAATACTGTAAGAGTATAGTCAATGAATTAACTTGCAATACAAACGGCCGACCGGCCGCCAGTACAGCATATCAAGCCCCGACTGAAATACGTGAGATTTAATCGGTCCCAATACGAGGTCATCTGATCCTTCCTTGAACAATTTGTTAGGAAAAATGAGCAAACATGATAATTTAGCTCAAAGTGACAAAGAAACACAGAACGAGAGGATTACAAAATAACTTAGTCATGGTAGCTACTTTTTTATATAGATTTTTCTTGTCTTTATTTTACTCAGTTTTTTTATACAGGCACCATTTAGTTCTACTGCCAGGATACCTAAATCATCCTCATTTTATTCCAGCAAAAATACCATCACAAAATCCAACAAGCGACTAATATACAGCAAAGGCTTTTTTATTGATTACCTTTTTGGACAAATAGTCTGGTTTCAAGTACTCTTTTTGAGTTTAAAAAAGCAAAAACAAAGGTGGTACTTAAATAAATAATCTTCTAAGGACCATTAGATTGCAAAGGTTGATAAATATCAATACAGTGTGCGTTTTTATCCGAGATAGATGGAATGTGATCAAGTGTATATAATAAAAAACACTAAGTTAGTCAGCTCAAAAATATCTTTAAAGACAATATAGCGTGTTTTCAGTAGACTGGTGCATATGAGAGTACAAAGTTTCTATAATAATTTCTCTACTGGCAGGTAGTGACGCGAGACAAGACGCCAAACCTCTCAACACTACTGAAATCACGCGTCGACAATCCTAAAAAAAGACAATAGAGCGAGCCGTGCCGCAAAACACCGCTACTTCCTATCTAATGGAATGCCATTCTACTCCAGTTAAAATTTCCCTCATGGGCAACATTTGAGATTTATTGATTTCGATGACTTTAAAGGTAAAAAGAGAGAACGAACTGCATCAAATAGTTCTGTTATAGGCAAGCTAAAACATAAACCATTGACTTGAATTGCAATGACAGACAAACAAACACATCTCGTTTTTACTTTCGTGATGTTACTGCGGACTTGTTGCCTGTCTTGTTGTTTTTTTAGCGTAAATCATTAGATATTCAGGCTTAACAACTGGGCCATTAGTTGTTCAGACACGAATTGCATAAGCTAGAGACATTTATCATATATAAGTTATTGTTAAATATGTCCCGCCCATAAATGAAACAAGAAATGGAAGTGCTAGTTGGTACGCTAATGGATAAGACAATCACAGTGAGCTTGCTGAAGCAGAAAAGCATAAGAACATACGTATTCAACAAGTGGAACTAAAACCAATTTCCTGTTTGGATATGCATGACAGAACTACGTCTATTTTATTGCTCAACAGCATTCAATTCTAACTTTGTTTCTAATTAGTTTCTAGAACTAGTAACCCGCGGACATTAACATTCTGCAAGGTAAAGAGATTAGGCAAATATTTTCATGAGGGAGGTAGGAGGGGGAGAGGAAGAAGGATAGACTTGATACTTGATAAGAATGTATGATCAGGAAGGATTCTTCTGAAAGCCTGAAGGACTTTACTTACTATTATCATTATTATTGACAGCCAGAAAATTGCCTAGAAAACAGCTGCTTTTCAAAAATGAACAGTTTTGATGTAGGCTAGACTTAAGAAAACCCCAACACTGCCTTTAGAATGATATTCTTAGTTAACAAATACTTTGGATAGTACAAGCGTTTTGATTGGTAAACAAGCGTGTTTTCACATTAGTATGATGCACGAAAATGACGTGAACTGAACGTGGTTGGCTGCCTCCGAGTCGTGAGAATTTACAGTTTTGAGAAAACTATAAAACTATATAAACACAATTTCTATGTCGCCATTCTCGTTGTTACGATGGAAAATAATAATTTACTGAGAAAGAAAACATATTATTCGTGCCTACTGATTGACGTGTGAAAACCTCTGAAACGTTTGTGAACATTTTTTAGCTTGTGAATAATGTGATTGGCTCTCGAGTTCACCAAACATGTTTGCCTCATTTTTCACCAAGCCATGAATTCAAAGAAACTGATCGACATGTTTGGTTCTCTAATTGTCTATGCCATGTGGTTAACACTTACTAGTATCAGTGTCAGTCCTGTGCAAATGACCTTTTAAGTTTGTTTCTTTTAGTCTGGATAATATTTGCTACGGTCATTTCCTTGTCACTGCATCAAAAAATACTAAAGTTTTAAGATTGTGTTTTTGTTTGTCGATTATTTACGAAAAACAGATAAACGAATTGTATGCTATACTGGCAACACAACATCAAACTTGAGCCATTTGAGGGTGCTGCAATTTTCCTCCTTTATAAGCAAATAGAGGATTAGAAAGTGTTTTAAAATTCAAATTCATTTTTTACCAATCCTAAACATTAATGCAATGGCTAATATAAACAAATTTGTAAGTTTTTAAAAAACACTTTCGAGGTAGCGAGATCAATGTCACTAGTTAAATGAGCGAACTGTAGTAATATATAACAATTCATTCCCATTACGTCATTCTAAAGAGAACTGAGCGTTCCATGTGTACAAATGATTTTTTTAGAATATTTCATTCAGGAATCAAAAAAGATTTCAGATCAAAATTAGGAATTGCTAACCTTAAGTCTACCCAAAGAGTTTGAGATCCCTGTCGATACCTTAATTCAGTTGTTTGTTTTTTATAAAAACCTTATTAAAATTATTGAACAAGCAGTTCGCCTCTCTCAACCATAGCCACTAATATCTCCTTCCCATTGCCCAATGCAGTACTATTTTTGTTACGTTACTATAACAGTACAAGTTCGAACGTGACGATGATCATCTCGCGGTGTGTATTCCAGGTAATAAACATAAAAAGGAACAATAAAAGTCCTATGTGTTGAAAAGTGAAAAGCTTTCAAAACCGTGTTTGTTATTTGGCACTCTCGATTCCATAAAGAAATAATTATTTGCCTGGTGCTGCGCGTGAATGAAACGTTTGGCTAGCAGGTTTAACAACGCCCATACTCATATTTTGCTTGAAAATAATCCAAGATTTCAAAAAAAAAAACTTTCACTTTTAATTTAGTTTTTATTCATAAACCTTCATTACATTATCTGTGTTCGTTGATACGATGAAGAATATCGTCAAAAATGAATGAGAAGGTTTTCGATTGAATAACATGACAAGGTGGGAAGGTTTTTTTTTCAAACTAGCACCAGCAGAAGTTTCTCCTACCCGACAGTTAACCCATTCTTGTGGTCTATTATTAAGTAGTGTGAAGTTTGCCAACAAAGCTGAAGTCGTTCGGGTTCTCTCGTGCTCACAAAAAAAACGAATTTGCTAAAAAGAATTTGAATGAACAAAAGAAGTGACAAATGGATATCCATAAGTTTTCTTTAACTTTGGTCAGTACAACTTCATTTGATGAATTTAAATATATAATATATTTTCTAAATGCTCAGTACAGTTTCAGTCTTGTAAAATGAAACTAGAATGATGTAGATAGCAAAGAGCAGCATTCACAGGAAGTTTCCAAATATCTTACGATAAACAAAGCATTACTTCAAATCGTTCAATGTCCGTATCCATTGTTTTAAGACAGGTTGTTCTTCACACAAGCCTTAGGACCAGGAATTGGCTTTGTTTTTCAGAGCAAATTAAATTTGCCTTTTCTTTTCAAGCACACCTGGTTTCTTTCAATAGTGTGTATCGTATAAATTTAAAAATAACAAATTAATTCTTCAGAATAAAAAATTACACCATAATTAAAACGATTAAACATAAAATCAAATTTTCTGTGGAGACTGTTTATCCCGCGGTGTTGCTATTGTGGACAGACGCTTCGAGCACTTCCACTTTTCTTTTGCTGATTAATGGACTCTCATTGCTTTAACTAGCTCAACATAACGCATTTCATTTCACAAATGTTTGCAACTTTATTTATTTTTACTAAACCACGCACTCAATAAAAAGCGTAAAGCAAAATCAAGCGTAGAGTCCCTTTGTTCAATCTGTAGGTTTTAATTGTGGCTTAGCTCTCTTTCACTCTGCTATGTCAAAGCAAGTTTGTTTTGTTTACTAATTAAGGAGACACATCAGGTTAACAGTGCTTCAAAACTTATTCCATTGACATTTCTATCTAATAACTTAAATTGAAAACGTTTTCTGTAACAGTCTCCAATTCAATATATATTTAACTGATAGCGGATGGCTATTTTGATAATTTCCGTTATACTTGGCAATACAGAGCCTTTTTCTCTTTCATCTCCTTTACAATAGGAAAAATCTATATTTTTTAAAACGTTTCCTTAGCGTTCTAGACTATGATATGGACCAAATTCAGTCGCAGGTAAAACCTGCCTCAAAAATAGCAGCTGATTGTTTTCTTCTTTTCTTTTCAGAACGTATTAGTTTAGAATTGGCAAGCCGGGAAGAAGTGTTCCAGTTTTATTTATAATAATCACACCTGCATTTCCTCTTAAGCTCTTCTGATGTTTCATTTAGTTGTTTAGTTTATGGATCAGGATCGCTTCAATGTTTTATGGTATATCTATGTCTTCAAGAGTTTATAATTATATAAGTTTGTAAATTTGAATAACTAAAAATAAATTCACTTTGGGTTTGTAAGTTCATTCTCCCTGCCATTTCATAAAATCTAAGATTCGAACAAAATTAGAATCGTTGAAGCTAATATTCCTGTACAACACAGAAAAAATATTTTACCGCTGTTTTTATTTCATATTCTTGCCAGTTACTTTCGAACTTGATTTTTCATAAACATTTCCTTTACATTAAATTTCATAAGGTGTGCTGACTTTTAGAAAAAAACTGTGAAACTTAAGTGTGTCAATGTGCGACAGCTCTCTAGGTACAAACTGTACTTGATCAGCCAAGTCTCCGGCCTAGATGCTATAAAAATGGATTAGAAACTTCAGCGACGGTTTTATGCAATGTCATTAGTTTAGCCAAACAAAAAGAATCTGACATGTAGAAGTTATATTGAATTGAGAAGATTCGAGTTCTTAATGAAACTTTAAAGCTATTACAACTGAATTTCTTAGGCGTATCACAAACCAATATCAAATGAGGACACTTTTTAAAACATTTTGAACGTTGGCCTCTTAAAGAGGAAATTCGTGATGTTCAATTTTTTTACAGTTCGTTAAAAGTAAGTAAGAACTCATCCGTGAAGAAACGAGCTTTAAATTGCAAATGATCAGTTCATCTGATAAAAGATGAAGCGAACGGACAAGTAGGCTCTAGACTGAAACATTATTAGACGTTCCAACGCATAAAACAAAAATACAAAGCACTTACAACGTATCGAAGAAGTAACGCCAATTATATGAAGATTTAAAATTGAAAAGATTTGGGTTTTATTATTTATTACTTACAAAAACATCTTTGGGATAATTAAATTTTAAAATAAATTATTTTAGGAAAGCCGAAAGTCCACAAAGTTGCCAGAACAAAGTAGTTAGCATGAATCCATTTCCTATGCGGTTTAGTCCAATATTTCCACTTTCAACACAGCCGAAACACTACCTTTAATACTACTTTTTACTGAGTTTATTAAATTTATCCCATGCCTTGAACTATTGAAACATTCCGGCGAATCAATATTTGCAACTGGAGAATCTTAGTTTCAAACGAGGTTAAATAGTTCAGACTACTTGGAAAAGAAGAGTTGAATATGTGAGACAATATTTTCGGCTACAACTCTTAGTTCAAATCAGCACCCGATTGCTAACAAAAAGTGAAAACTAAACACGGCATTCAAACTAAATGAAACTATAACCGGCATAGAGGTATTCAGTTTGAATACAATTTTAGTTTTTACAAATGCGAGTAAGACTTCAGCTTTGGTTGAAAATAACGGGAGCATTAAAAATTGCAATTGAACGATCTTCTAGTTTAGTATAAAGGTAGTAATTTGCTGAACAAAAATAAACTAAGACCTCGAATATACCACTTTGCACAGTTTCTTAAAGAAAAAAACTTGCTTGACCAAAATATTCATGCACTTGTATTTAGCCACTATAGCAGTGAAAAGGATGTGATATATGTGATATATATACAAGTTTAAAAAAGCCAGGCGCTTGCAAATGTTTGACACCGTACGTGAATCTTTTCTTTTTTATTAACTTTTATCCTTCTGATCTTATCATTCTTGTAAAAAAAACAAAACAAATGACTTACTTTCAATTTCATCCCACAGACGGTCTGTTGAAATACTGCAGTTTGAGCAAATAAAATTGCGAGTAAGTGTTGCAGTTCCATCGCTGTTGCCCTTTTTCACTGTTAAACGATGTTGATTCGCGGTTGAAATTGTCGCGACATTCAACTAATATTTCAGTAAAATCCTTGCAGTCACTAAAAATCCAAGGTTCCCATACAAGTGACAATACAAATTTGCTTCGAACTGCAATCATATTACAGGAAAGGAACGAAACCGGTTCGTTATATAGTAGAGCAAACAGAACATAAATATCTAGTATACCTTGGGATGGAGAAGACGAACGGGACAAATTAACTGTAACTGTGGATTGAGAAAAAGGAGTTTTCAGGGAGACCTTTTAAGTAGTATCCATATAAAAACAACATTAGCGCTGCAGGGAAAAGGTTTAACGGCCACGTTTTCTTTTAAAGGTTAGTTACTTTGTCATAATCGTGCAGAAAAACTTTGAGAGCAAAGAAACCGATTATTTTATATGTCGTTGTACAGATGAAGATTGAAACTAACCCTTCACAAAAATGTTTTCTTCCTAACTAAACTAAATTTCTATCTTAAAAGGACAAGCCAAATTATTTACAAAAATGCTGAAAATCTGAATTTTTGTTAAATTGTTTACTACAAAGCTGTTGACGCCCATGTTTTGGGTTATCCAAAATACATGTTTTCGTCCTAATTTTAGTGCAGTGTAATTATTCGTGCATGCGAAGTAAATATTGTACTTGCACGAAGTTAAGTGCTAATGTCAGTTAATTTAGCTTCAAGGGATCATAATTTACCAATACAATTGATCAATTACCTTGCTCCCTTCGCTAGCCACACTTTCTTCCGGTATTTCAAACAGCCTGTGTGTTTTTTAATTGCCTACAAAAGAACCCTATATTGGGCCCATTTTTCGCCTGGTTTCCTAGACAAAAGTTCTGAATTAGAAAGTTTCGTGACTTTCTTTATGTCGTGTGTGTCGTAGCAAAACTCTGTTTTAGTGATAAAATGCTACAAGTGGATTTTGTTGAGTGTGGAAGACAAATCGCGTTTACAGGATAAAAAAAAAATTTGTAATATATTTTTCGCTAAGTCTGTGCCCATCTCGAGGGCTCTTTTGAAAAACTCAAGAAAGCCTTTGTTTTCCGTGAGAAACCAACAACATACCATCACTGAAGCAGAATTTAGTTTACTTTCTTTCCTTTCATGGGCCTATATTACACAGGAAACCATTTGGGCTGTCGCCTCTCCCATAAGATTGTCTTTCCATAAGTAAATTATGGTGTAGAGGGCATTTTTAATAACGCACAGTTAACCGCATTTTCGGGCATGCAAATTATCTCACTACGGAAAACAACAGAAAACAAGAGCTTAACCTACACTAACTCGTCGCAAAGCCTTTCTTATAAAACTAAAACTTAAGCCAAAGATGGCAGGTAATAAACATTTTTTAAGAAATATCTTGGCCATCTGCACAATGCATCCGGCGAAAATAATAAATTGAACTGTTTTTAGTTTTGTCAACAAGACAGCAAAATAGCAGTAGCGAGTGAACAACGTGAGTAAATATTGTGAGTCAATATATCTAACACCTATCTATTTCCAGTATGTTTCCGATCAGTTTGAAACAGATTTCGAAGTAGGAATGTTAATAATCACGAGTCAATAAATTGCGAGTGAAGCACTTGCTGACAGTCGAATTATCACTCCAAAGCTAAACTGCCCACCCACTATACATTGAGCGCATATTAAACCACGAAATCCCTTAAATCCTCTAAAACGGAAGACTTAAAGTTTTTAACTTGACTAGTCAGTCGAAAAACAATATCTAGAACGACTTTTCTAACTTTAGTAAAAAAGATTTCGACAAAGTTTCCCCCGTAAATTCATGTTCACAAGAAACAAAAACACTTTGCATAAATTTAACATCAGTATCTTTATTTGAGATATTTCAAACATTCATTTGTTATACATCCTTTCACGTTTTTGTAGAACTTTATCTTTAACTTCAATGTTCGAAACTCGACAGAAACAGAGAAGTAAAATCAATAAGACAACAAGATAACAAGCTTGTAAAATTAACATTTGAATTTGTTCAACTTGAAAAGCACTTCAGTGCACTGTCTCGTCTTTCAACGCTTTTAGGATAATTTTTGAATTTAAACACTGAGAATAAAATTAGCAAAACTTAGAACGGTTATAACAATAAAATATAATACAATAACTACGACAATTTTCTAGAGCGGTTTCTTTCTTTACTTTATCTTATAAATATCTGGGCGGTCCGACTTTTTGAATTGCTTAGCTCTAATCTTTTGAGAATGAAATCTTTGTTCACTCAAGAAACAGGAATAACAAAAACAAACCTTTTGAAGAAAATAAAATTTGCTAACTTTCCTCTAGCTTTACTGGTCCAATTTTTTGTGTTGGGACTGTTTGGAGCAATCCTTACTTGCGACATGTAGTATAAACTGACTTTTGGTACATTAGAAGCTACTAATAATCAATCGTTTTGCCGCTTTCAAAGCATACTTGTTCTTCTCATGAGAAGATGTGTGAATAAAATAAAGGATAAATTTCCTTTGCCTTTTGGAGATAAATTCGTTAAAAAAATCTTTTTAAGCTTAACATTGAATCTAGTTCAAGAACTTCGTAGAATCGATGCGGAACGAGTTTATTGTGGATTTAGAATAAACATTAACACGTTTTATAATTTACCTTTCTTCTTGATAAATTCAAAAGTTAGTGACGTGGAAATTCGACAAAAGAAAACCTAATTGTTGAGCAAATAGTTCCGCAATCGAGAACACTCTAATTTGTAAACAGAAGTTACCTTTCTTTACTTTTTCTCGGGTCGCGACATTAAAACTCTTTATCGTACGGAAAAAAAAATCAACAAAAATTTACTTGTAGTTTTAAAATGCTTTCATTTCCCTAACTGTTGAGTTAACCCTTATAATCTCAATAATTTACTTACATAACGTTTAACTTTTCTTGTAACGTATTTATGTGTCATTTACGATTCAGTTTGAAGCCTTTGGGCAGTCTATATATCTTTGTAACGCAGTTTTTTCAAAGAATAAAGTAGTGTTCTATATTACATTGTTACTTGCAATTTCAAAGTCTTTTCTCCTTTTGTTGAGCGATTTATAATTACAATCTATTTACAAATGCCAACCGGCGAGATTCAGCGCTGTCATTCTTGTTTTCGCTTATGATTTCTTTTTATCCAATTCCTGCGATTGCCTTGATTTCTCTCATAATTCTACCAATGGAGTTTTTTCCCATCGGAACTTTATTAAACCAGATGTCACCTTTTGGTTTGTGCTTAGGCGTCAAGTAGAATGAAGAAATACCCGGAGGTCGGTGCCTGAGATACACTTCGAAAGCACGGACTGGATCTCTCTCTCCACCGTCTGTGGCAGCAACTCGAGCTTTGCATTTCTTTTTTGAGCGACTTGTTTCTTTATCATCCTCACCAGCTCTAGGTCTTTTGGAGCCCGCCTTGGCGTAGTCGATTACGATCTTGCCATCGGGTCCACGGGAAATTCTAAAATCATCAATGCTGAGGTCGTGATGTGCCATTCGTCCTCTGATTCCATGGCTCACTGTGTTTATCCACCATTGTAATCGTAAAAGTGGCCGTGGAGCGTGAACCCCTATTGCTCCCGTAGCCCACATTCTCTCAAGCTGTTCTTCAGTAATGCTCTCAACGACATTAGGATGATTGCCTTTACCTTTTCGTTTGAGATCGTTTCTCTTAGTGACAAGCTGAAAGTTCACCATGTCAAACTCTCTGTCTGCCAAGTCAAAATTGTCTACCGCAGGTGGTACTTTGCGCTCGAGAAAGTATCTTCGAAGCCCGTTTCGGTAAGTGGTAAGCGTTACGGGTTCATATTCGTTCCCTTCTTTCCCTGGTCTAGTATCTCGGATCTCGATGAAAAAATCTTTAAGCATGTCAACAGCTGAAGTTTTACCAAGCTTGTTCATATCGATGCTCTTTCCATACTTATCTTTGTACCACTTTTTAAATCTTCTCACTGACGTTTTGGTACCTTCAACAGTATTCTTACAGCGGTTCGTGTTTTCTACTTCTTCCACATCTCTAGAGTCGGGTCCGTGCGAACCTGCAGTCTGTTTTCTCTCACTTGGGGCTGTTCTCGAGTTGTTATGTGTGGGCATTGAAAACCCTCTCGACTCTTCTTTAGAAAATTGTCCTGCTTCATCGAGCTCTGGTGGATTATTAAATGATGCAAATGGTGGCTGGAAATGTCGATAAAACTGGGTTGTCTTGCTGTGTTCGTCAACTCCAGGGGGTTGGAAGTAAGTATACATTGACGGTGTCGGAGTTTCGCCCATAAACGAGCTCACGTCCTGTCCGTAAATTGAGCGCATAAAACTTTTCTGGGACGGCAATGAATTCATTGCTGGCATTCCCGATGCTGGTGAATGAAATCTCGATTCGCCGCTGCTAACATGGTCTGGTTTCATGCTGAATTCTCCTGAAGATTGATGGCTAAACGCTTCTCGGTGGGAATCGGCTTTAAGGTAATCTTCTGACATTGAGGGCGCCTCCGAATGACTAAAAATATTTGAGGTTTGATAATGGCTAATGCCATTCGTAGGCTGTTGAATCATAGTTCCAAAACTTGTAGTTGGCAGCGAACTTGAATAATTCGGCAGTGAAATGGATACTTCATCAGGAATTTCTGATATTCCATCAACAAGGTTTGTGAGAGCTTGTCTTGAACTGTCAGTGCCGGTGAGTTTGCCAGTGCTGTACAAATTATCACTTGGAGTGCGAATTAAGCTGGGATGAAGAGGTGGCGGCGGAAAATATAGATCTGTTCGTGTTGTTGGCGGCTTCATGATTTCTGATCCGTGGCGTTGAGGCATTGCGGAACAAATGTCAGGTGTAAACTCAAATGGATTTGGAAATGACATCGTTTTCTTTAATTCTGTCGCAGTACTTCTATCATTTGCTTAGAGCATTTGCTTTAGCGCACGAAGTTGTGCATTATGGTCTCAACTGAAATGATTATCAATGAAGCGTCCTTTTATACCCCTGAATACTAAAAGGCCCTTTTTTAGTTAACCTATTGTCTTCACTGAATTTATGTGCTTCCTGTCTTTTCGTGCATTGGCCCCCAATTAATGCTTAATGACACAACCACTAAGACCGAGTCCCTTTTTAATCTCTAATTTGGTGACCCTTGACAACAAGATCTAATTATACCTAAGGCTTGACAAGAAGCCTATAAAAGGCATTTCATTTTGAGCTCACCAGATTGGGAGGGGGAAATATTATATTTGTGGTAATTATACTCTTCAATGACCAGTCAAACTGCTTGAAGAGTCCAAATGTTTCATTTCATCATAATTTCAGTCACTGAATGACAATTGCTATTGTTTTACATAAAAGGCACTGGATGACATTTTGTGTCAAAATAGGTAATCGAGTCAAAATGTATTCACGCGCCAGTGTTTTGTACTACGATAAAATCTAATTCGACCAAAGCGAATAATTTCCAAACAAAACCTAAATGCTAATGCACGCAAAAGTTAAAAAGCGTTATCAAGCATTAGGAAAAGTTAATTTTGGCGGGTGCCCAAGCTAACGCGTTGTTCATCATTTTACTAAACAAAACAGGTAGAAAGTGACACACGCAAACCTCGCTAATTTAGTGAAATGAAAATCAAGAGTTTTCGCTTTCTTCTGGGTTTTTGAATAGATCAACCTTGGTAATGACAAATAAGAATAAGAATAGCAATAACAAAGTGTAAAGAGAAAAGATTATCTTATTTACATATCATTTCAATGGATTCAGTGTGATTAATGACAAATCCTCTGTCAACATCAGTGTTGTAAGTTACTTGAAGTTTCTTCTCAATAGAGAAATTATCAAGTCTGAGACAAAGACACGTCAGCCAGCCTGCGAAATCTTTTGTTTTAGCAGTAAAATTTACATTGCGTTAACACATTAAACAATCCAAAAAAAAGACGACCGCTCACATTTATACACATTCGGAAGTGTTTATTTCGCTTTCTACTTTTCATTTCAGCTAAAAAGTTAGTCTTAAACATTAAGATTCTGATAAGAAAACCTTACGAAGAACTCCTTTAGAAGACGTTTATTTTTTCAAACGATCTGCGTATTTTAATTTGGAAGCCAGTTTTTTATAAAGACCCCCAGTCGCTTTAGTATACACAACAAATTATCTATTGTTTTGTGTCAAAGTCGAAGGCGGAGACTATCAATAAAACTAAGGCAAACGTTTGGGGTTATACTACTGGCAAGCAAATGAGAATGTTATTGAACTAAAACAGAGGCCATATCAGCTGAGTTCAAATAAATTTTAGAATACTAGTGGAGTAAAAATATTGACTTCTTAACAAGGCGGGCAAGGTTTCGTGTTGTAAACGCACATGGTGCCAAGGGTTTCCATGGATGACTGCGAAGTAAAACAACTTTTGGTAAATGCGCGGGAAATGAAGCGAAAATAAATATTTTAATAAACAAATGAAATAAAGATTTAGTTTACAGTGGTTTTTTTCCTAGTTTTTAAATAACTGCTACCTTAATTTTTTTTCACTTAACTAGCGCCAAAGGAACAATTTGTGAGGAAAAGCAAGAGCGAAAGGTGTCCAGCACGGAAACAGTTTTCGACTCGTGTCAGCAAAGCTGATGTAAAAAATCCAATGTACAAATAAGACACTTGGCTTGGAAGCCGTTCTCTCTGTTCAAGCACGATGCTCGAATAAAGCCAAGATTGATGGCAATATGAAACAAGGATAATCACGATGCATAAGGAATGATGTCACCGTTACAAATCGGTTGGAAAAACAGGAGACAGAACAAGGCAGGATTTTGAACATAATAATTCAGCAACCAAAAATATTAATTTTTTATGAGCACTTGAAGTTCTGAAAAAAATATATTTTTTTCTTTTGCGATATCTGAAGAACACTAGAAGCAGAGTGATTGCATGCATCCAATGATCAAACCCACACAAGGTATAGATGATAACGAGCTTGCTTTTCTGATAAGACATGTCAAAGATAATAAACTTGAAAAGCACTCACAAAAAGATTTACAATGTTTTATAGTTATTTACCTTCTTAACTCATTCTCTTTGCAAAGTCAAAGTTTTCATTCTAATCACTTCCGTGGCTTCTTTTATGTAAATATTTACTTTGAAGATTAGTCAAAGATAAAATTACTTACTAGTAGTTAATATATATTCCATGTATTGAGGATACTAAAAAATACGACTTAAAATCTTAGTTCTTGTGCTTTCTAAATGATAAGAGTTGAAAGCAAGAATTGAAGCAGTGTCTGTTAAAAGTCTAATGAATTGAATGAAACATTAAAAGAAAAGAGTCATTCAACCACAAATACATTTACGGCCAACTCGCCACCTGGAGCTGAATTATCTTGGTTCTTTTGACTAAATCTCAATGTTTTCGCACTAAATCAGTAAATGTAATGTTTATACTGCTTTCTAGTATTGTAGATTAGAATTGTACTCAATTTTTGATATGCGAAGGAAAGAAAACCCTCGTTAAATAATTTGAGAGCCATTAGGTGGACCAAAGACAGTTACTATAAATGGCCGAAAACTCGTTGCAATTATAGGCCGCTTCTAAATAATTCGCATAGTAAAGTAAAACTGATCGAGAGTTCACCACCTTTACTTCTGTGAAAGATTGCAAGTTTGAACTTTTTACTCTTGGCTTTTTGGTATAATTTTCCTTGATTTTAGAGCAAAAAGCTATTACAATACTCACAAGTCATAACTATTTTGGAACCTCTACTTTATGGATCTTGTTTATTTGTTTTGTTCCTTTGGTGGTAGCTTCATGTTTACAATGAACGGTTTCTGATCAATCAATGAACTTTGAAGGGCAAGTCAAGAACAACTTGGCTTGTTGCCTTAGGCAATGCGTGATACTCTCACCAACATTTTTGTGATAACCAGACTCAGAGGCACTGTAACGCACTTCATTCCAGGCAATATAGACTAGCCTCTAAAAATATTTACTATAAACAGAATAAAGTATGTTCTATTCTAAAACGAAGAACAGATAAATCTAACTTTTTGCAGTCTTTCCAATTTGTTATTATGTCTTGTTAGAATCCTACTGAGTTTTGCTAGTCAAAATATCAGCTCACTCATTTTGTCACGCCAAGATCTACCCCATTCAAAGTTTTGCTAAAGAAAAATAAATTCATATTTTTGGCATGCGAAGTTAAACATCTATATTTGGAAAAAGTTAAGGGGGTAGCAGCGATGACCAAAAGGAGTTATTCAATTTAGATTAACCAAATCCATGCATTGTACTTGGCTCATTATTGCTATTGAGGTTTTCGTTAAAAGAGATCTTTGAAACTATGGAAGCCCAGCAAAAAAGTTCATTTATTCAGTGCTCGCACAAAGTCAGCTGGGTTAAAAATTTATAACAAAATGATCAAAGTCGAGCAAGACAAGCAACAGCAACGTCGTATCAAAATATATTCTTTTAGAAAACAAAGATACAGGTAAATTAATTCGTGGTTGAAATACAATTTCATCCGTCAGTTCAGGACAAACGACGCGTTTTGAAATTGGCAAGTTTCGCGCTATGTGGATTTTGGCTTGAGTTATCATAACAAAGATAAACTTAAAAATTTCCTAATCAAAATTTCCAACCAATACAACAAGCCATAAGTTCCTTTTTGAGCTCTCCTCCCGTGCTCTTAAAGGAAATAATTCTTCAAATAAAAAAAGTCAAAGTACAACTGTAATGTTGATATAAAATTACAAAATGGCTTCAGTAATTTCCTCTATAGGTTGGAAACATAGCATATTTCAGAGAATTTGCTGCCTCACAATTTTCTGAGACACGCTTTCCTCTGATCTCATCTCTGGTTCACTATCCAACCATCTTTGCTTCAATGATGGAATAAAATGACTCCTAAAACTCCATATAAAAAAAAAATTGATTAGAATTTAAAAACCATAAATATTTCATTGTTTAAAAACACAAATGTTAAACAGTTTTCCGTCCTACGAACTAACTAAAATACAAAACATATCAGGAATAAATCTATGAATCTAAAGTAGCCCAGAAATGCTTGAAATATTTTCTAAAGAACTTTGTAAGGCCGGCTATCGACTTGACTTGAGTGACAAGAGTTCACACTATAGGTGCCAAAGTATATTATAATGTCTAACGGCTACTAAAACACCATACAGAATCATTACTTAACTCCGTTTAACCTTTGCCGGCTTTCAAGATTTCTTTTTACAAAGACACGCGACTTAGTCTTTTTACTGATCACTTATTCGTGAGACAAATGGAGGATTCAACGTTGATATTCCAGTTAGTCCACAAACCTTTTTTTTCTTGAAACAATTGAACTGTTTTAAAGGAGATTTCAATTTGGTGCTAAGTAATTAGTTTGCTATAACTGATTTCAAAAATATTAATGAATGCAAGCCGCATAGATAACGAGCTTTTGAAGTCAAAAGTTTACTGTACATTTGAACGAGCCAGCTTTGTTCAAATGTTAATCTTTATTTCCAAAATCACGCCCTCTTTTCAAATAGGTGTACACTGTGATGAATGAAGGCGTTAATTACAGGCAGTTGAGACAAAGAAAAAAAGATGAAAACAATCCAACCGCTTATTCACTCAAAGAAAGTAAGATTCGTAGCAACTTGGTTTTGGGGCAAAATTTCGAAATTCAATGAATTACTTACGAGAGCAAAGATAAGCCACTAATCTCCTTTTGCATGGAGCTTTGTGCAATGGGACGAAAACAGTTTGTACATTCTTCTGCTAGGTCTTTGTTTCTCCAAAGCTTTTCAGACGAACTGTTTTGGGTTTTGTGTCGAGCAATGGAGTTGTTATAGCGATTAAGACATGTAAATGATTTGCAAAGTATGTCTGCTTTTAACTGCGTGAAATTTTCCACAATAAAAAATAAGTTTCCATGAGTGTTATTTGAAACCTGCAAAGGATAAAAAATCTTAACTTCCAGCCCCATAACTCTGGTCAGTCCTTGGTTCAGTTTTTGGTCAGTTTAATACATTAACGAATAAATGATGTATTTTTCATCTACTAAATAAAATTGCTTTTCTAACATTTGTTGTTGATTCTAAAACACTCATGCACCATTTAGCACTAACTAAATTGACCGATAAGCATCTATAGTCGATCTTTATGGTCATCACAATGATGATAATATGCTAGATGCATTGGATGATTTCAACACGAATATGATACCGTGCAGCTAAGTCGTTTTGTTTTTTAAATGAAACAAAATACAGATTATGAACACTTCATTTTCTAAAGACCACAGACAACTTTAATAAGGGAAGAATAAGTCTCGTCCCTGTATGAGTGTATTGGGAGGAGCTGTCAGGGTTAAAGATTTCCAACGGCTAATAGCATGCCATTTTCTTCTTTTAAAGGCAGGATGAACAACATTTACAGCAAAAAAATGAAACATAATTTTCATCTCTTAGGTTACAATCAGATGATCAGTTAGTTCATAAACAAAAGCAGCTTTGTACTAAGTAAATTATATTTTTCAACTTGTTCAAATATTACTGATGGCTCAAGTCCCTATAATAATATATTCTGTCTTTTTACAGAATATCTCAACGATTCCGCATTAGGCGCTAAATAATGATTTTTTGTATTCTCAGTACTCAGTCTAGTTGAGACACTGGTTCGTCTTGTCAGACCAAACAAGCAATATTTATTGACAAGCCATTGTACAATCATCAGTATATTGAAGAAGTTTCTTTAAATTCTTTGGTTATGATATTATTGAAAAGGAATTATAAAGTCTAAATCTTTTAAACAGATAATATTTACTACAAAAAATATTTATCAAAAATTGGCGTCTATTTGTATCAATGAAATTGTGAACGTAAGAGGTGCGGCCTTCATCCAACCCTCAAAAACCATTTTTCGTTTTTGGCTAACCCAAGCTTTTCTTATAGGTCTTCTGTCTGAAAGCTGGCTAAAAAACCTCTTTTTGTTATAGATGACGAACTTACTATGAAACCTTCCGTATGCTACGCAGGAAAATTGGTTTATTTGTAGATATATACTTTTATCAGTTAAAATGTTGTTTTCCCGGGCCTGAACCAACTTTTTCCTATGTCTATGATTAAGCTCTTTTACATTCCCGTCTCATCAAAAGACTTTTATTACAAATGTCACTAAAATATTGTTGCATGGATAGGATTTGAAACGCCGAGATTGATCAGGAAACCCAAAACAACATTTAATGTTTAAGCGCTAGACATAGAGTTTAGTCACGGTGTCACAATTCATCTGATTTAATCATGTTTTGGGCAGTTTATTCTGTTTCTAGAGCAACATGATTGGCATTGGTGATATTAGAGTTGTTTATTCCGCAATGGTGAGAGTAGAAGTGTGTTCGTGCGTAATATAAGAAGGTTCTTCAGTCGGCATAGGAAACAGGGCGAATACCAGAGTTCTCCTCTTAACAGTTTCTGTGAAAATCCGTGAGAATCGCGGAACAAAAAGGTCCCGGCTTATGTGGTCTTGCTTTACAAGAAACCACTCATCGATCATTTGCGTCAAATCAAAAGCAATTATACTTTGAAATTATTGCCGAGCCAACTGCTTAAGTCTCAGAACTAACAATTAACTCAAAATTAACTCCGTTGTTCTCGGAAATTCTTTGCTAAATCACGATGAGCAATTAATATAGTTAAATAGAAATAGAGAGAAAACGAGCTCGCAGTATTGTACTGGTTTAGTTCACAATTTAAAAAAGGATTTATTTCCGGAGATCAATCTACTCTTATCCCTTTCAGCAAAGACTACATGCAGAGAAAACTTGTTGGTTTTGTGTTTTTGTAAAAATGTTTTATTGTACAGAAAGCGATCATGATACCTTTAAGTATTATTAGCAAGTTAGTATTGTAAATTTTAAGCCGCAGAACACTTGTGGAAATGAGCATATGTTCCAGGACAATCACGTTCAAATGAGCTCTATCTCCAACTCAGACATCTATTGAAATACATTGTTCTCCCTACGGAGATTAGAACTTTCTCCCCAACGCTAAATTAAAGAAACCTCGTTAGTCTTAAAATGCAAGCAGTCGATATTAATATGTATTGTAATATCATCGTTCAGTGGATGTAAGTGAAAAGGTATTGCCAAAGATGACTTTCTTGAACTAGTTTACTTCCGCAGAGCAAATTTACACGCCCATTTCTGAAAAACAAGATTTTTTTGAAACTTTCCGTTATCTCAGTGAGAGACAACAAACGAAATGTTTCACATACAAGAAATCAGCAAGCGAAAACTGTTTGTGTTTATCCACTCAAATTTGTTTGTAAGAGACTAAAGCTGTCGTATGTAACATAAAGTATAATCTTGCACGTGGGAAAAATTGAATTATTATATAGTTTTTGATTTTATTATCTTAAAATTCTCATTTGTGGCCACAATTTTAACATTACACCGTTAAAACATAGAAAATAAAGAGTCTGAGTCAGTTCTGCTATGTGGCTGCCTTCCTGCAGCTTGTCAGTACATCTTTCAATATTGTATTTTGTAATCAAAATTTTAGTCATTCAAATATCCTATATGGATTTTTAAACAAATTTACGTTGGTATTGTGAAAACGTACTCAATATTGAATTAAGGTGCTTTCAGTTTCGACGAAGCATTATCTTAATACTTACGACTCGTTATTCGTTAATAAAACTGATTTAACTATAACTTAATCACCGGCAGAAATGAAATATTAAAAATACGTTGAGACTCACTAATCTTGCTCAGCTGTCACTGACTCAAGCCACACCTTCGCCAAGCAGAGTTTCACATCGAGACAATACACAGATTTAGATTTTTAAAACATAAAGTTTTTTTGAATTTAACAACTTCATACAATAGAGAACATTCCTCGCTCAGGATGCATTACACGCCTTTAATGAATTTTTTTTTTAAAAATTAACTGAAGTGAAACACGTGATATTTACTTTGGTGAACTGGTTTACAATCGAAACGGCTTCAGACACAGGTTACATCAAACATTTCAGCCTAGAGATGCTTAAATAACACTGTACCTAAATATTATTGAACGATATCTAAAGCTGGTAGTATACACACTATATGTATTCATAAGTGATAATGATCATACATACATAATGTAATGTAATAGTGTCAACTGTTGAATGTAAAAACGTCCGCTGGCTTACTAGTAACTTGATCGACTTCTCTATTACCGTTCGAGTTCTCGCGGGTTTGATTTAGTATTACTAAGGCAAATATATGTTTGTTCGTTAAAAAAGGAACAGTTAGTAGTTAACTCTCGCTCAGTTTCGGACTCACCTCAAACCATTTATATAGCAAAGTATTATGAATCGTTTGGAACCTAGATGCTATATAAACATGACTACATCTTTGGATCGTCAACCTTCTCGATACTGAATTGTAATAAGGAACAAAAAAAAACAATACCATATACATAGAGCAGAATCAGTTTTATCCCTGAGTCCCCCATCAGTAAGGTAATATTTTAAAATTTCAAAGTCAGTTCATCTATTTATTACCCAGGAGTTGTAGGGGTTATTGTTTGATAATACTAACTGTTATTTATATCATTATATGTTACATTGAAGCCTTTTGCCAAACCAAATGGGTAAAGAATGAATGGATCTCGAATATATAACCTGTAGGAAAACGAAAACAAGACAGCGTTGAAAAGTTTCCCGTTACAACTCTTCGTAAGACTACATCTAAATCTCAGACACAACAGTTATAACTCTAGTAGAGTTTTAAAGCAAACCTATCTTCACAGATGATATGGTGCCTTTCATTGGCAAAAGCAAGGATTTCTTTCTATAAAAATATTTTTAGTTATAGTAGGGTTGTACCTCACTAGCTAGTCTCAATTCCTTTCTGGACTAACTAATATATAAATATAACATGTTAACAGAATTAAAGATCTCTGGGAACTTCTTGGTTTGACATCAAGATGACCACAACAAATCATTTATTTGTACAGGTAATACAGTTTTTCTTACTCAATATGAAATTTATTAGAATTTTTTATAAAGCTGAGCTGATGTAATCAGAAGTGTCTTCTTTATAAACTACGTAATGCTATTACATTTCAACCTTTTTCAGTCACAAAGACACGAAAGTCGACAACTCTCTATTTTGCTTGCATTTCTGGAAATAGTTTGACCTTTTTTAAAAAGTGTTAAAATATTTAAGTGCTGCAGTGCCATGATCGTTATAAATCATCGTTTTTGTTTCAATCGGTGTCTTAGTGTTATCAGAACGTTTGATCAAATAAAAGAAAGCAATTATTACACAAAGTGAATCAAATGGAAGTTCCTTCAAACAAATAATCCAAATGAAATTATCCACTGATGCGTGTAAGGAAATAGTGGGAACGGCGAGTCGATTACGTGCTAATGATGGTGAAAATAAAATGAACTTTTAAACACGAATTGTTACAAAGGTTATTGCATTGCATAAATAATGCTAATGAGCTTAGTGATGGGTTGTAAGAGATTCTTTTAAAAAAAGTTTTTGTCTTGAAGTATTTTGTGACGACAATAGAGAAGATAAGAGGACATTGGGAATTGGGGAGTAATGACTTGGCTACTAATTGACAAAATCTGATCTATTGCGCAATGGCAAACATTAATTCGCATCGTATACATTACGCAGAAAAACAATAGTTTGTTATAAAATTTAAAACAACCGGCTACCTTTTAATATATAGTTATCAGATAATAATATATAGAAGACAAAATAGCCTTTATCAATTAGGTAAAAATTGTTGTCATATAGAGAAGAATTTTAGCTAGATAAGTACAACAGTTTTGCCAGTTTCCAAATAGAATAACTTAAACACATTTTCACATAACTTCAGAAAACTACAAACTGGAAAAAAGGAGCCCGTGCAAACGTATATCTTCATGTTTGTGCCGAGGTCTGCAATTTGTTCCTGCTGACTCAGTTTTGTTTTTAAAAATTTTCCCGTCCACACACTCCACATTCTCCCGTCCACACATTCCACATTTTTATGAGCAAATTGGCAACGCATTCCTTTCTGATTTCCTTTGCGTATGTGGTTTTTCAGTTCTAACATTACCCTCCGTGTTTTTTTTAAAATTAATCTGTCAATGACAGAAAAAAAGTTGCGTAGCTGACTCCTTGTTAAGACGGATGACGAGTTAGAAAATTTGCTTACGTTTTCAGAGGTGAACAACAGGCCAGTTGCAGTTCACCATCGAAGGCCATAAAGCTCAATGTCCACTTGGACTCAATCCAAACAAAAGCGTTTAGGAGGCATTCATTAAAAACGAGCAAAAGTTACAATATCAAAACGGTATAAAAGTGTTTAAAAGTTGAAAGTTAAAAATTAGCGACTTTGGTTGAACTGAAGAATATCTGCATTCGACCGTCTACACGTATTGAGGTGTCGAAATTGTTTGCGGGTACTGAACAAAAAAAATGTTTTTCTTGATCATTGAAAGCGGACTTGAGCAATTCCAAATACACTGCCGGTGATAGCCAAATATGCGTGGAAGAAACTAGGAATGGCTTATCCGTAACAATAATGACCGGATATTTGTGGATGGGGAAAAATTGTAACTGTTTCGTTAACAAGATAATAGTAAAAATGAAACTTAAACAAGGTTTGCTTTAGTGACTACAAAGTGTTTAATCAAAAACCTGTTAGTTTCTTGGGGACTCCTTGCTTTATATAATCAATCTTTATTTTAAAGGGAGCCCACATCCGTATAAGCCTCGTGGTTTCTTGTGGGCTTCCTTTGCCTCCTAATCGTATTCAATAGTATTTTGTACTTTTAAAATGTATATATTTGTGTGGCAAAAATAAATAAACTGAAACTGAACTGAAACTGAGAATATTATTTTCAGTTATGAAGAAATCAATGTCTACATCAAGCATTCTCAAAAATAACAATGCAGATGATGAGTGTGTAAATTCTCCCAACTTCTTCCAATATTTTCCATTGAACAAGTTTAACAGAATTTTGCTTTTAATCTTCTTCAGTTTGCTTTGTTTGATAAATTCTCAATTACTCATTGCCAAATCTTTTAAAAATTTTGTATCTGTTATGTACGGAGAAGTTGGGTTACTTCCACAAACAGTAATTACATAACATTTACTGTACCTGTAAGAAATATTGAATCCACTTTGCTTAACATGTTTGTCACTGTAAAAATATACAAATGCAGAACCCGACTTGGCTTGTATAACTCTAATTGGTTCATTAGCAGCAGACTCTTTAGACTTGTCTCTAATCAAACCACTAAAAAATAAAAATAAAAAGAAATAAACAAATGATTTTATCAACTTTTATTTTTTACAATTTATTGAAATCAATTTACACGATTGACATTATTTGTTTCAATTTACATCAGCTGAAGAAATGATAGTCTTTGAAATGACCATTCATTCTCTTTACAAGTCTTGAAGTTAAGAGAAGTAATGATTGGTGTTATACATTCATTCTAACTTTCAAATCAGTCGATGAAACCCTATAAAATGACCATTTTGTCTACAAGAGTAAAATAATTGGTGTTATTCATTCTAACTTTCAAACCAGTAGATAAAACCCAATAAAATGACTATTTTGTTTATCTTGAAGAGTAAAAATGATTGGTGTTATTCATTCTAACTTTCAAACCAGTAGATGAAACCCTATAAAATGACCAGTTTGTCTAGAAGAGTAGAAATAATTGGTGTTATTTATTCTTACTTTTAAACCAGTTGATGAAACCCTATAAAATGACCAGTTTGTCTAGAAGAGTAGAAATAATTGGTGTTATTTATTCTTACTTTTAAACCA
>JAOTRI020103764.1:0-24498 GCA_028564885.2 Zoanthus sanctaehelenae
AGGTATGCCTGGCACTGTGGGGCACTACAAAAGGTTACAACCTTGAGCTCCTTTTTTGTAGTGTTGTAGCACACTTTTGCAGCTTGAAGGCTTCTTAGCTACCTTCAGTATAATTATGTGCTGTGTGGAAGGGTCCAGGCTGATGAGTTGGGGGCTTAAATACAGGGGGCAAATCATATTCTGGAAGGCCTGCTAACTGTCCTACTAGCTCTTCCCTCTACTCTGCCAGAGAGTAACAGCTTTCCGCTTTAGCTGCTCATTCTCTGAATTTTCAGCTTGATGTAGCTGAAAAAAGATAAAACTGTTTACAACAGGTATATCTCTGCCATATGAAAAAACAATATTTTCCACCACCGCAGGCACTTCCTGAGGGTGTTGTTGGTAGAAAGAAACTGATCAGAGCGATCCACTCCATTCATGCACTGGTTGTATTTGTGGACCACAATTGGCTGCTTTACTTGAACCTTTTGCCACTTTCCATCTTTCTTTTCATTCCTTTCAACATGCACATATTGGTCAGCCTCTCTATTGATGATAATAATGTGATCGGTCGATTGTCCTTCCAAAGGACAATCCTTGCAAAGCTACAATACGATAATAATGTGATCGGTCGATTGTCCTTCGAAAGGACAATCCTTGCAAAAGCTACTATACAACACCGTCCCTTTCCCAACTCATACTCCCTCTATGCTGATGCTTTGCCCAGACTTTGCCTTGTTTCATTGAGTTTGGAAGACCCCAACGATTTTCAGCAGCAGTCCCAGTTGCTGGGATACCACATTGAAAAAGTTCCCTTATCAGTTTTACTGATGAATAGAAATTGTCAAAGTAAAGCTTATAGCCTTGATTTACCAAGGGCGTTACTAGTCTGAAAACTACATCACAACCAAGGCCATTCTCACTGGTTGGCTGTGCAGCATTCCATCCAGCATAGACATCAAAGTCGCATGTGTAACCATTTGCACTATCGGCTAGCACCCACAACTTAATTCCCCATTTTGTAGGTTTATTTTTTATAAACTGGCGAATGCCAGAACGGTGTTTAGATTTTACCATTCTTTCATCTGTTGAAATCTGCTGATATGGCTGGTACAGTGACTTACATTTATTCTTCAAATAATCCAAAAATGAAACTTTTTTCCTACTTTTTATTTTGGTTTTCAGAGCATGGGTCAGAAACATGAAGCATAGTAAACAATGTTTTGAATCGGTCCCTTGACATAATACTACGAGCACACAATCAATGGTGTTATGTCTTTGTGCTCCAGTAGCGTTAAAATGAGCTAACTTTGACAAGGCCGCAATAGAGAATTAGTGCAATTAGCTTTTCCATTTCTTCAACGTCGGTAGGTTTCCAGGCTCCATATTTGTCTTCATAATATTCCTTATTGGAAATGTTTATCCGTCTGTAAGCATTTGTATGCTCACAAATTTGACGTAGAAGCTCGGATGTAAAGAACAGCCTAAAGAAATCAATAACCTTGGTCATTGACCCTCTTGTCAAGGGAATGCCGAGATGAATACCCGGTTGGCGATCTAGTGTAAATGCTGGTAGTTGATTGCCAACATCAGGATCATCATAGCTCTTTGTGGGAGCAGCTGTGGTAGGAATTGAATTTCTGCCATGAAGTGCTTCTCGTTCCCCTTCTATTTGGAAATCTTCCCCTCAGGTAATTTCCTACTTGCTGAGGAGGGTCAGGTGCAACTCCAGGACTATCATCACTGCTTTCATCTTCACAATCATCACTTGAAAACAGACAACATGAATGAATTTTAAAACAATACGAAAAAAAATTATAATAAAAAAAATAAAGTTGTTCACTGAAAAAAAATCTATATTAAAATAACACAATACAGATCAAAATACACCAAATTTTTATTTCATGAATCTGTTATCCATGTAAGAGATGAATAGAGCTTTATTTTTCATGTATTTATAGTCAAATGAACTGAATTTGTCCTGATGTATAATCTGAATTTGTAGAAATAATGGAAAAAAAAGTGACGTGCCGACTGTGAATATCGATTTCATACAGTAAAAATTCAACTCGATGTTTACGATTTCCCAAAGAAAGCATGATAAAATATGTCTTAGGAACTATTTTCTATTCATCACATGGTCCATTGATGACTGTTTATAAAGATTTTTGCTGCATTTTGTTGACTATAAATGTTTGTTTACAAATGAAGCTATTGCAAGTCACGAAAATTCTCACCTCACTCCGAACTCTGGATTGCTAGTTCTGCGTAATTCTTTATCTAATTCTTCTTCAGCGCTAGAAAATTTACCAGTAGTGCTGTCTATTTCAATATCAAGTTTGTTTGCTTTTCTCGCACAAATTTCAAGTACTTCCACTGTATACACTTGACAAGAACCCCTATTCGCTGATGCCAACTTGGATTTGAAGTCAACGTGACGCTTTGCAGCAAAATGTACTACAAAGGGTGTTTGAGACAACCATTCACAGACAAAGCCCAGAAAAAATATGAATATGTTTGGCTATTCATTTCAGCGCCATTTTAATGTATTAAAAACAAAAGCTATCGCCATGACAGCACATTACGTCAACGGTGGAATTCCACTGATATTTTACAGGAGCCGGTACGAAAGGGTTAAGAAACTGAAATTGCCAGATATAATTAAACTTCACACAGTTATTTTTATGTACAAATATTACCATAACCGTCTTCCAAAAGATTTCAATGATTTTTTTCTCTCTCGTGAAATTTCATCACAAGTATAACACTTGACTTGCTTCAAGAACAACTTATATTCTGCTACTTATATTAGAGCCTTACTGTCCTGCCAGAACTCTCAACTCTTCAAATCAGAACCTACTCTATAAGCCTGTTTTTAACCTTAAGACTTATGGTGGTCGCTCTTTCTCCATAGCTGCTCCTACTTTGTGGAACATACTGCCAACCACTTTAAAAAACTTAGTGTCTTTAAACAGTTTTAAACGCTAGATCAAGACATGGCTTTTTAATGAAACATTTTTTTCATAACATTTTTAAAATTATTTCAATTTAAATTATAATTTTTAAGTAGGTTTAATTGTTAAGCGCTATGAACGTGAGAAATAACGCTATAAAAATTATTTGTATTATTATTATACCTTATAATAACTTTATTTATATAGCGCACTTTGCATATGCTCAAGGCGCTTTACAATGTGATGAAAATTACAATTAAAATATAAAAAACAAAATATTTACAATTTTACAATGCCTATACAATCTGAAAATATAAAATTGTACAATAAAATTCTTATAATATATATAACTATTTACATAAAAATATGATAATGCATAAAATGGAAAACTGATGATAATAATAAAAATTCATCGTCCAAAACAGTTACTCATTAATAAATTTATTAAAAAGATAGGGTCTTTAATGATTTCTTAAAAGTAGAGATGGTTCAGCTTTCCTGATCTCATATATAATATCATTCCACACCCTGGGCGAACACACAGCAAACGATCTGTCTCCATATGTTTTTGTGCGCGACCTAGGGTTAAGTAAGAGTTCATTTGTGACAGACCTTAATGACCTATAATTAGAACGATGTTGAACCAAGTTGGCTAAATATGCAGGTACCGCCCCATTCAGTGACTTATATACTAGCAATGAAATCTTAAAAACTATGCGATAGCGAATGGGCAGCCAATGGAGTCCCATCAAGGCAGGTGTTATGTGGTCAAACTTGCTGACTTGGCACACTATCCTAGCAGCTGTGTTCTGAACATACTGCAGTCTCTGTAATTGATATTTGGGTAAGCCATAAAGTAATACATTACAGTAGTCTAATTTCGATGTCACGAAAGCATGAATAACAACCGCGGCAGTATCCTCAGTAAGATACTTTCTAATTTTAGACAAGTTCCTAAGATGGTAGAATGATGATTTACAAATAGCTGAAACATGAGCATTAAGAGACATGTGCTCATCCAGGATGACACCGAGACTCCTTGCCGATGGGGTGGTAGAGACACTCTGATCACCAACCTTTAGAGACTGGAAAGCTGGGCGGGGACGAAACTTGGAATGTATTAGCATAACTTCTGTCTTATCATGATTCAACTTGAGCTCATTACAGGCCATCCATAGACATATATCAGAAACACAGTTCTCAACCTTCGACTTAGCTGCAACCACATCTCCCGATTTAAATGCAAAGTACAACTGGGTGTCATCCCAGTACAAATGATACCACAAACGACATAAAGGCAACCTGCGATACCAGCCTGTTTGCAAGAAATGCTTTGCTGATGAGGCCTAATAAGGCCGAAAATTAATAGACGTCCATTGCAGCTAGCATTATTTTTGTAGTTGATTTAAATGGGCAAGGCTTGCTACCGGCGTGGTGCACATTATCGGATGCCTTCTAGCACGTTAATTTTTTGCTTTGAAAAGTATTTAAAAGTTACTTACTTTCAGTTCGTAAATTTCTTACAAATACACACCTACTTGCTAGAACAAAAGAAACTCGAAATTGCCTTTGAAGCACTCCGCTTTGGTTTGCCTCAATTTTCTTGTTCATTGCATTGACAGATAACCAACACCTAAATCTCGTTTTGTTATTGTTTATACATGTAATAAATGTGGTGTAAATAAAATTTAACTTGAATAATTTGACTAGCTCATATGTGTATACATTGCGAGGCGCGTCTTACAAAACTTAACGAACTTTAAACAAGAGTTTTAATAAGCAAAAATCTCAAACGAAATATGCATAAATTAAAAATGACATTCATTAAACTGACTGGACTGGACTGGGTTTTGAGAAAGACTTTCAGAAACGGAGAGGCAGGAATTCAATGAAACTTTACTAAAAAAACTTAGCAAAAGGACCAAGCAAAAGCTATATAAGACCTTAGTTATTCCTGTTATATTGTACGGATGTGAGACTTGGAAGATGAACAAAAGAGATGAAAAGATGATCGATTTATTCCAAAATAACAACCTATGAAAAATAATGAAAATTGGATGGCAAGAGAAAGTCACAACAACAGAATTATTGCAAAGAGCAAACATGAGACCAACTAGCCATGAAATACGAGTAGGAAGGTGGAAATTTATTGAACATATTTTACGACAAGAACGAGTTAATGACAGCAATATATCACTAGCATGGGCACCAGAAGGTAGAAACAAGAGGGGAAAACCAAGAACTACATGGAGAAGAACTGTGGAAAAAGAAAAAGCAGAATGTCGATGGACAACATGGGCTGAACTGAAGGAGAAAAAAATATGTAAACTACAAAAATAAGATTTCAAAACGTATCGCCATCCCTGAGTAAGAACACACTGAAGTGAATCGCTATCTTGATGTTGTCATGTAAGCAAAAAAGGAGTAGGAATCTGCTTATTTCCGCTCTGAAATGTTCGCCATTATAAAACAAACCAATTTATACATTTTAAATCCTGTATTCGCCAATTTAAAATTTCGATCAAAAAATTGATCAAAAATGTCTCAAACTGGTTCACGGAAACCCAAACGTCAAAACCGGCAAGAGTCTTATTTAAAGGCAAATAAATTGCTGAACGCGCTTCAAATTAGATACCTTGGGCGTTTTCTCTTAAAGATGACCAGTTTCGCTGAAGTGAGAACTCAATAAAATTCATTTTGGTTGATATAGGCAGTGGCATGAAATTTATGAAGATTCACTCAAAGGTTATAATTTTTTACCGCATAGTTAGCCACAGAAAACCCCAAATCACGTGATCGATTTTGACACAAAGTTGATAGAATAATTTTAAGAGTGCTTTTCGATATGGTACGTTAAGTTACATTATTAAGAAAAAAAGACCAATATGGAAAAGGGAGCGTTATAATATGTTCGATAGATTTTCTTCTTATTCAAAAGCCCAATTTCAAACACACTTAACTTATTCATACAAAGGGCTACATGAGCAGAAATATGCACCAACAAAAATAAAACCAGCGGTTTCTCAGAAATCTCTGCGTTAGCATTAAAATTTCTTTCACAGAGGCAGCCACCTTGGTTTTTCTCAAACAGAGTTATGTAAGAAAAAGTAGCATACTTTTTAGAACACATATTTTGTGTGTTAATTAATAAACTTGCTGTACTGCAACACTTGTAAGAAAAGAGAAACTGGATTGACAATAATTCTAACTTACCCATTAGAAAAGCGCCAAATTCAAATCCCCAAAACTCTAGACAAACCATGAACAACCCGGGTATTGCAAGTTTCAAAAACGATCCCCAATCAGTGAGGCAGTCAAACGACCAACCTGTAGTCGAAAAGAATGATATCCGTTAGTTGCCGCAGATTGCAGGCTAATTAACTTCTTTCTTACAATCTGTATGTATGGGGCAAATTGTTGATTATGTTATGTGCAGCACAACAGGTAACGCTTTTCCTACATTAACTTAACTCCGTTCCTTAAGAAGCCAAGTAGCCCTTGGAGCAGAATGCATGTCTCTTTTGAGGTGTTATGTGGAAGAGAGTTTCAGACTATCCCGGATGGGTCCATAATTTACCACTGGTTAGATCTAAGCATAAACTGTTACTCACTTAACAGTCTCAAAACGCTTGATGACAGAGTGATATTTTGTAAAACGAAAGAGAATCAACTCAATACCTTAAGTTGGAGATCTTTTTAATTAAGCCAAATACACAAGTCCTGATGACTGCTCTTCCTAAACTACTGTGCAACAGGTCAATTTCTGTTTACAATTTCCCATTTCTTCATTACAATACGCGTCATTTTCGTGCAAATCAACCTTCTAAACAGTATATATGCGTGCCTAATATTTATATATGTTCAACTTACCTATAGAGAAAAATATCGCCCTAGGAACCCCTAGAGTTCCATCTACATAACATTGTCCGGCTGCGTTACCAGCGTGGTTGGTCCTTGTAGTGTAGTGGTTAACACGTCGGACTAGTAAACCGAAGATGTAGAGTTCGATTCCCGCAAAGGGCTATATATGTTATTTTTCTCTTATTTCCTTCTAAACAGTGAACTGGTACTGCATAACAAACTTCATCTCATCTCGGCCATTAAAGACACTTATAAAGTACATACTTTTACGTGATGTAATGGGGATTTAACAAAGACTATTCGCCCAATGACAGTTTTGCAGCCAGCTGTTTTAAGATTTTAAAATCTTAATTGGTATCTTCCAAAAACTTCGATACTTTGTCATATTCAATTTAGAATTTTTCAAATTATTGACGCAGGTCTATTTCGTCTTTGTTTAATCGCTACTTTAAGTTGAATAATGAAGAATGTCAACAATGTGGCTTGAGGTGAAATTTGTCTACTGTTATTAAATGTAATGAGACCGAAATTGATGAGCCACGGTCCTCAGCCACAGCATTGCAGTTAATGTTGACCTTTCTATTTCTAATGCTTTTGAAATTGTAAAAACAATTGTGTGTGTAATAAAATTGATTGATTGTTTGATTGAATAGCAGACAATTTGGCCATTTTCTGATGAATTAAAGGCTTGTTTACACTTCTATATAACATTAGCTTAACAAAGAAAGTCGTAAGCATAGGTAGGAGATTTGTATGCATGAATCAAGCAAACTTTCCGCTTCATTAGCCTAATAGGCAAAGTCATTTTCATAGACCTGTAGGAGATTTGTATGTGTGAGCCGAGCAAAGTTTCCGTTTCATTACACTTATCATGGAACAATTCATGTACAAACGCGTTTCGAAGAGACATAAAACTTATGAAAACAATATTTTTGCTATAAAAAAGAAACAAAAGACTGGAAAATGCAACGACAAAACTACAGCCAATTTTTGAAATAAACAAGAGTCTCTAGAAACGTTCACCGATCTACTTTTGTTCCAGGTTCCTCTATCGAATAAAAAAATGTTGCCGATGCAGGAATTGTGGGATATTCATTTTCTCTTGACAACTTAAACGAAAACAACATACTTATTTGATAATTGGGCTTACCACAGGTACCCCAGTAGAAAGGGTATATATAACTTATATGTATATATATACATATAAGAAGAGAAGGATCACTTCTAATTCATCGCTTGCTTTCAAATGTTCATAATAAGAATCCACAAAAAGAAAAGCAAGCAACTTCTTACATCCAACTTTAATAAAAACGTTTCGGCCTTCGGCCTTCTTCAGTTTCCCAAAATAAATTTAAAAAAATATATTTACAGTAAAAAAGTTAAAAAATTAAGAGACTACAAGCTGGCGTCTAATTAACTGCCTATATATACTTTATACAACGCCTAAATTAATTATGTATACATAATAATATTCATAATGGTTCTCGCACGGTATTTTAAAAATGTAAAGAATATAAATATCTAAAAATAATAACTAAAAGTATAAATACAAATCCTGAACTTGTGAAGGTAAGTTTACTTATAACGATTTCTATTTTGTGAATTGGATTCTACACTTTTGTTCAAACCAAAAGGGTGCAAAGTTTTTAACTGTGCAGTCCTTTTAGTGGAGCAGCTAAAATTAAAATTCAGCAAAATCGTTCATTTGATGATACAAGTATGAAACTTGGCACAAATGATGTTCACCTTATGAGTAACATTTTTAATCGATCAGCTAGCTGATTTTCTTGATTTAAGGTGTCAATTTTGATGACGTCACAATGGCAACAGGACTCCAGTTAAAATAGGCCCCATTTTAGTGCTTTTACGTAAATAACACTATCAGGTCCTTACTGATT
Organism: Zoanthus sanctaehelenae; assembly: GCA_028564885.2. NCBI lineage: Eukaryota > Metazoa > Cnidaria > Anthozoa > Zoantharia > Zoanthidae > Zoanthus > Zoanthus sanctaehelenae. Next base: position 8,693 of record JAOTRI020103764.1, read on the forward strand.
GACCATAAAACACTAATGTACATTTATTAAGACTTATATTTGCATGCTTTAAAAGTTTAACCTAAATAACACACAAAATGCCTTATTTGATTAGCTATGACGTCACTTTTGTGAGATTAATTAAAACCGTTCAACATTATTTCTTGATGTTCATCAAACAGTACTTGCTATCGGGTAAAAACTATACTTTTTTACTTTAATAGGCATAAATTTACAATTTTTGACTGTCTGAATATCCATATCACAAAGTATGGGGGAAGGGTGGTGCTGACGTTTTATAACTTTTAACATGTACAGCTACAAAGTTTTGTGCAGAATAGTCCAGAAGGAAAGCATTTACATCTTGAATTGCAGGGTTTTTTGCAATCACACTTCTTGAGTTCTTGGCAGCTTCTTGCAATTGGTGGAAGATCAGTCCAGTGGATTTTCGATTTCTCATTATCTTCAAACCAGCAAACATAACATCGAAACATCGGCTTCATACCATGCCACCCTGGTACGCTGCTCGTTTTATATGTTGACTCAGGGATGCTTGGGTCGGTGGGGTTGACAAATATGATATCTGTTTCCTTGTTAACAGGCCAAGTCTTTCCTCATTCATAGTAATTGATGTACTGGATCTATCACACATTGTAACAACGAATTCCTTAAGTCTTCTTACATCAACCTTATCCATATCCATAGGATGCAGTGTTAACTTTGTGAAGGTGGCAGAAACATCATTACATACCACCAGAGTTTGTCAAGCAGACTTCTTCCCTTTCCCGCGAAATGCAGACACAACGTCACATCCTGTAAATGCATGAAAAGCGGCATTGCAGAAGACATATCACTTTCAACGACCTCGTTAAGTTGGTGAATAGGAATCCAACACATCTTCGATCATTGACTAAAAGCAATCCATATAGGTGATCAAGTCCCATTTCCTGCAAAGTGGAAAAAACCGTATTTTCCAGTGGAATTAAATTGAAGTAGCTGTGCTAAGCCAAATCCGACTTTAAAGCTCCATTTTGTAACTGAGACTTAATATCAGCACCGTGCTCAGCCATAGAAACAAATTCTAAAAGAGAGGGAGGAACAGATTGATCAATTGGCTAGTTGCTTTTAGTATTGTCAAAGTTCCACTTGTGAGATAGCATATCTTTACGCAAAAGGGAGGCAGCTTTTGAGAGTTGGATAACTTCATTTGTCTTGTTTGATTGCTCCATAAACATAGCTATGTCACAGTGGAAGACTAATAATACATCACTGCCTTGGTGATAGGCCTCTAACTCGGGAAAATTTAAAAGCAATTGTTCTTTCAATCTTGTTGAGTTCACTGAGATATCATCAACTCCTACGAACTGCCAGGCCGTCATTGTTTCGTTTCGATTTCTATGTACTCAGCTTCAAAGAGGTTGTCTTATTTTTTCTGATGTAGTTTCCATTGCTACGGCGATTTCAAGGGCTTTCTCATGAATATGTTAATCCTGTTTCTTACAAAAATTTCCGCCGGTATCTTTCGTTGTTCATTCTAAAAAGGTGGTAGGATGATGACACTTTTGATAATAGTATAAGTCTTATCTCCAGCTGAGCCAGGCAAGTTATCGTAACTTTATTCTCGTCGCCAAACTGATAGTTTTTAGCGGTAATACACCTTTGGTGAAAAGAATTCTCGATGACAGTAAAAGCAAATTCGCAACTATTTGCTTCTTTTACGTACGTGCATATATTATACCAATATGATTAGCCTTAAAAGTTTGGAATGCTTTGATCACTACTATTTTAGCAAACTTTCGGGACTTAAAATAAACACTAAAACAAAAGTTAAGTGGATTGTTTTTTTAAATAGAAAATAAGACAAACACTTCCCATGGAAAAACTCATAGTTAATGAAACCGCTAGGAGTACACTTCTCAAACGGCCTCATATAGAGGATTACTTACACTTTTAATATACAGAAAATTGAAGAGATAAAACATACTGCGCACTGAACATAACTTCTTGAATGTACATAAATCTATGAGATCGTTTTTGTAAAGCTAATAGTATTCCATGAAATGGCTTGAACCCAGACAGTCAAGCCATAGTTTATGTAAAGGTAATCATACACATAGAGATAGTCAGATGCCTTGGGATGAAAATCGAAGTTTTGAGATACGAACTACGGTTCTATATGCTAGTTCCACTAGTTACTAACTATAAGAACACATTTAATGGCTTTTTATGGTTTTCTAGAGCACACTTGTTTGGTTTCAAAACTGTCAAATACAGTATAAAGGCAATCTTTTTTGAAAATATAACATTTTTGAAATGGGTATATAATATATTGTAATTTGATTTCTTGATATTCAAAGTGAATCTGTTTGTCGTTAGCCAGTCACAGACATTTACCGAATCATTGTTGATTATTTTCTTCAACATGATTAGCCTTTTATCAGCAAATAAAATATTTGTGCGAAGAAATGCTATACTCAGCATCAACTTTAATTGACATAAATAAAAAAGATTAATGTTATTGTTCTGATTTGCAGTACTAAAACGTATGAATGCAAAATCTATGACCTGTTTTGGGCGCACTAGTAGCGTAACCAGGATTAGGAAATATTTTTGCGTTAGTGCACTTATTGCGGCGGTAAAGGTCATCACTTGTTTTATGCTGGTCGAGTTTACATTCATTTCGACAAAGGACTATAAATCGAAACGTGAGCTTTGATATTTTTCAATAGTGTAAAGCATACAAATATATCTATATCTATTACTAAAATAAATCAATTCAGTTTTTCTAAAGCCACAGGTCCATATAGCATTCCTACTTAAATTCTTTAACTAATAAAAGGAATTGTATCTACGCCTTAAGAGATGATTTTAAATTTTTCAATACCTAGAGGCATTGTCTAAGACTTAAGGGTGATACCCATTTTTAAGAGGGATTTTCATATAAGTCTGAACAAGTACCGACCAATTTCGCTATTGTCAGCGTTTAATCGTATTCTTAATCGTTTAAAAGATCAATGAAATTTATTTCATAACATGGCATTTTGTATAACAATCAATTCGGTTTTATACGTAATCAATCAATCCAAATGGCAATACTCTCAATTATAAATAAAACACCACGTATGCCTGCGGAATATTTTTTGACCTTTCTAAAGCCTTTGATACCGTGAAAGATGTGACTCTGCTGAAATGGCATTAGAGAGTAACCAAATGCAGGTTTGAATCCTATTTGCATAACAGACAACAATTCGTGTCCTAGGCTTAGTTAGTGTGAAATCAGAAATTAAATCAATCACTTGTGGAGTTCCCCAGGGATCAAAGCTAGGCCTCTTTTATTCCTTCAACATGTAAATGATTTTCATAATTGTTCAACAATTCTTGACTTTCATCCTTTTGCCGATGACACCAATAAAATTATATTTTTATTTGCACACGAAAGCCTTAAAACCTTGGAAAAAACAATTACAACTTGTTAATAATTAGCTCTGTAACAATAAACTTTCAATAAACAAAGAAACAGTGTATTATATTGGTAACGCTATACAGTAAATGGCAAAACTCTTAATCGATAAAACAAAAAAAATTAAATATAAATAATCTCAGAATAACAATCGACAGTAATTTCAACTGGAAAGTGCAAATATCATTATTAATATACACAAATATTGGGGCTTTTTCTTAACTTAGGCATTTGTCAGCAGGGATATTTTGATCAATCTGTACTATGCAAAATTACTCTATCTATTTTTTTATATATGGCATTATAGCAACTGCATGGGGAAATACATAATGGAGCCGAAGCCAATGGTAGAATTGCACACACTCTCGGCATCCTGCTGATGAACAGAACTGTTTTGCTATTTTTTTCAGCATCATTATAGTTATGTTTATTCAGAAATCTATACAGTTCTACAGTTGCTCCTCTATATACTGTACATGCATCCTTCAAAAAAAGCTGTTTGCATTATAACTTTCTCCAAACACAGAGAACAAACTTGTAAATGCATTTTTTATCGAACTAAACATACTGAAACTTTTTGATCTAATTCATTTTCACAATGCAATTTTCATGCACGATTATTACTCTGGTTCTCTACCAAGCATCTTTGATTCATTTTTCACCAAGATCAATTTATAATAGAAGCCGCTAGCATCAAAATCAACTTTTTCTTTTTAAATTAGCTCTTATTAACCGAGCGGGAAGTCTGTAACAGACCGACCTAGTTCGGTTAATAAGATATTTATTATATGGCCAAACAAGAAAGCAAAAGAACAGAAACATAAATAATTTGATTTGCTTCCCTACAATGCTCAAGCATTTAGCTGGTTTTCTTCTGTCACTGGTTTCCAGTCCAAACGGGACAAAAATAACTGTTCAAAGACTAGCTTTGTACAAATTTCGTCAATGAATGAAGACAAAATTTTTCATACAGGCTCAATGAAAAAGCTTGTGGTTGAAAGAAAAATTTATGAAAAGTGACTAAAAGGGCAACTGCAATGTATGTAATGCCAGTTTGTGACTCGATCGTTCAGCGATCAGTTGTCATTCAGCCTTGCGATCTTCGATCGATCACAATAGAAAACTTTGATGTTAAATGTGCAACCTTCGAACTTATCAATTGATATGCGCTCCAGCAAAAATTGCCTGAGGCTGGATTTGTTGGACTGTGAAGACATTTTTTTGTGTTGTAGTGGAGGTACAGTACCCACTTGGTTTTCTTCGGACTGAGGGATGTACCTGGCTCACGATTCAGGATAGCAGACATTTCTCGCTGTCGCTTCAGATACATTTTGTTTACGAACGGAGATGAAAAATTTGGACAAAAGAAAGTCGAGCTCATTGGCAGGTATGTTTTCAATTGCTCTAGACTCTTTCAGTGACTCACAAAATTTTTTTCATGTGTTTTAATCGTTCTTAGTCTTGTATTGAGTGTTACAGTTACGACAAGATCGGTCTAGATGCGGGTCTAGATGAGAAAATCTAGACCGCGGTCAAGATCGATTTTAACCAATCAAATTCTTGAATTTGTTTGTTTCCAGTCCTTTTGAGACTTGACCTTATAACAATGGACATGTACGTTTATTCGGGAGATAAGAGTAAATTAGTATTAATATTTATGTTATTGTTGTTGTTGTTGTTGTTGTTATTGTTACTTTAAATTAAGAACCAACAAACCTTCCCATGTTTTCTTATGTAATTTCCTCCATACAATGTAAGCCCACAGCAGGACTGCCTGGAGAATATAGGCTGTTGCAGTAGACCAAACTACGAACCTACACACAAACACAACAAAAACATTTCACTGTTCTCTCTTCCCCATAGAACACTCAAGCAATTTAACCATAAACCAAGAACAGATGTGAGTAGAAATATGGTGTATTCTTTAATTCTTGACACCTAAAATTTATTAACTAAATCGTTCTTAAGTAAGAAGATTTGAAGTTCAAAGTTTATTACCTTTGTCATTGTACTCTGTTTTCTAATGTATGTTTTTAGGGAAACCAGTGGAGCGATGGCCAACAGCAAAATTGATAAAGTAGGCCGCACACTAGGCGAAAATAGCGCGGCGCAAAATCTGCGCGTGAAGAGTTTAAGCTTATTCAGCTGTGGTTGTTCCCTGACACTGTGCGCTTTTATCGACAAAAATAGGCCAACAAACTCCACAGACGGCTCCATTTGTGATTCAATGTTGATATACGCATGCGTAGTCACAACAAAAGGTTATTGGCGCCAGCGTTTAATTCGCTCAGTCTCAGCACACTAGGCGAAAACTTCGTGCAAAAAGTGCGCGGCGAAAAAAATAGGGAGTTTTAGCAACGAGGACGGCGACGCCGACGACGACGGCAAAGAACAATAGAAAGTACATGAACTGCACGTTGGAATGTATCGAACGGTGCACGTGCACGGAGTTGTCACTAAAATTAAAACTTGAAAACACCTTTTTTTGAGTTGTCGAGACTACGTGGACGTAACAGCAAAAACATTCTCTCTATTTGTTTAACTTCATGGAGAAACATTAAATAGTTTTTCTATTGATAAAGCGAAAAGTAAAGAAATAAAACCCTAATGACCCGCACAAGTAAACAAAGAGCAAACCATAAAGGTGATTTTTCGGAGCCATTGTCTTTCACCTTCCCGTCCGCGCTGCTAAATGTCCCTAACATCAACTGAAGCAAGTTTAGTATTGAGCGCTGCAAGTGCGTTTGAAAATTCACTCCGCACACCTGGCTAAGTCTTCGCGGTGGATTTAACGAGCGCTGTTTTGGCCTACTGTGCAGCCTGCTTAAGAAATAATCCCCTTAAGTGAAATTCTTGATTTGCAAGATTTACAAAGATGATTTGCAAAGAAGTCAGTTCCAAAAATGAGATTTAAGAAAATAAAAAAGAATTAATCTAATTGCGAAAGCTTGTAGCAATAGCTAATGATCAACAAAAACTAATAAGCACCGTATACTTGAATAGTTTATTGCACTTGTATGGTATACCGGGTTTTTTAAAATTTTGGCCCACGACTTTTCAGTTTAACATTGAACTCAGAATTCTACGGACTTGATTTATGAAAAATCATAGCAATAAAAAATAAAACTCATTTAAAATACAGTATTCGATTCCTGCTATAGTATTCAAAAGCTGGGCAGAAATCTTAAATTTTTTCTCTTTGTTACTTTATCTGAAGTAGTATCTTCTAAAGTTTGAAGTGTGAGGAGGAAACACTCTGTATTCATTTGTAAAATATAAATTAAAGGAAAAAAGTTGTAGCTTTATACTTAACAAGCATGACACCACTGGAATACTAAGTTTACAAAGGGACTGTGTGAGTTGTAAGTTCTCTTATTTCTCTTATTTATTCTCTTATTTACTCTTTTAGTCCTTTTACTCTCCTAAACACAAAAGTGAAAAATATAAAAAGCCTATGAAAAAAGTACAATGCCAAATGTTTTGCAAAACTATTTCCCAGCTCCCTTATCACTGGAGAAAAATGTACAATTTCAACATATGTATATGGCGTGTAAAAGACAAACTAGGTAGTCAAGGACTATATATAGCTAGAGCAATAAAATTCTTGGGTTTGGTGAGTGATACAGAGCAAATACGTTCTCTGTAGTCCGCTTTAATTTCATAGTTGGCCGTCCTTTTGGGTAACTTGTGTGACTCCTATCGCCCAATGCATCACTGCTTGGGTACCCTGCAGTTACAGGGCACCATGATAAAGTAGCTATCACTGATATCAGTTGTAGTTACAAAATGCCATTATCAATCTACAAATACACTTACCTGAATCCAGCTCCAAACACATATCGTCCAACCAGCTGCATACCAATGTGAAGAACATTACTAAGAAATCCTATGTAAAAGACTGGTTTCATAATCTCCTAATGACAAACGAGAAAAATAGCACAAAACATGTCATATTCAAGAATCCATTTTAAGGCTGAAAAATTAACGATTGTACATAACTGGATAAGCATTCAAAATAATCGACGAAATTTAAAGCTTAATTTTCACGATTTGGTAAAACAAATGGCAAAGTGTCTTGGCATAATGCTACATATCGGCTCCGCATTCTGCAAACTGAGCAAATGGACAACAGGGCACGATTGGTGGAGTTAATATCCTTGCAAAATCGATTCTCGGTTTTGATGTGATTTGAATATTGTGCTACTTTCTATTCTGCCAAAGCACCAGTACAAGAAAGCATCAGAATTCCATCATTAGGGGTTGATAAATTAGTATGTGTCTGCTGGAGCTAACGAATGATGATTAATTAATGATCTATTTAGGAGTCAAAGACTCCCATCCGCTTAACGTTAAAGAAAACGATTATCCTCGCTCCACGGGAAACTTGTTTCGTAAAGGATTTATCTTAGCTATGTCTCCATTATCAAATGTCAACAAAACTATATGAAGGAAGGAAAGTCAGAGAAAAATAACATTCTAATTATAATCGCAGGCATCCTAGAATTGGCATTCTCACAGGGGAAAGGTGACTATAAGCTAGGACTAGGTGACCATTATTTGTCTTTAGTCATTTTTTTTCTGTTTTAGCTCCACAAACTTGCAGATGGTGTATAAAAAAATTGGAAAACTATTCGAATTAACAGAAACTTACATTTCATAATAGAGACAAGCTAGCTGTTTCCTAAACATAACCATTACACTTGTACTTTTTACATTAAGATTTACTTCCTTTTTGAGAATATGTCAGTACTAAATTATAAGTAAAATGAATGATAACAGCTGGCAGTATAAAATATTTAATTTTCTGACAAAAGCATTTGAAAAATATAAGTTGCTCTTGACTTATTTGTGAAGCCTTCTACCTCAAAAATATATATAGATAAGTGTCTTTGGGAATCCCTAAAGGGTGTGGTGAGGAAAGAAATGTTACACTGATGAAGGAAAGAATTGGACCCATGGAATCATCTGCGGATAACCTACACATACTCCGTAATTTGCAATGTTAACAACATGGTGAGTCCCAGTAGTGTAGTGGTAATCACGCGTGGCAAGAGATCAGGATTTTTTTCTGACGAGTATGCTGAAGGTAAATATTGAGATGCTCTTAATTTTAATTTAATATTTAAAAGTATTTGAGTTTTATCTACTTGCCTGAGTCTGCATATATTTCATGAGTAGGATGAAAGCAAAGTCAAACTGTCAAATGCAAACAAAAATATTATAAATTTTTCATCACCTGTTGCAATTTAGGAAAGACACAGACTAAGTTGAAAGGTACTGTGTGTAATTGAACAGGAAAATTGCTATATGACCTTGCAATTTCTTGCTTTCAGGATCGCATTCTGAACATTAAAATACACAGACCACACGCTGCATAGATGAGGATATTACACGCTGGCACGAACATGTGAAGTTTCTCTCCGAGTGGTAAAAATATTCCGCACAATGAACTGTCTTTTTATTACTCAGATACGAAAGTTTCGAAAATAGAAAATCTAAACGAAAAGGACGGGAAAAGCAATATCTTCTCAACAATATCTTCTCTAAAGAGGATTTGGAAAATCCGTCAAGTGCTCGTGTCCCGGATGAAGATGAGTAAATATTTTTCAGTGAAACACACATACCTATTTAAAAAATGAGTGTATTTGGACCGAAATTTTTGAAAAATTCCTGAAGATTTCCTAACTCAAGATTCCAAAGATATGTCTGTGATAGCTTTAAAACATTTCTGAAACTTTCCAAAACTTGTCAGATATTTCGAAAGATTTTCGCAAACGTAGGCATAGAAAAAAATCATCAGATCTCTTGCTTTTCTCACAGTACTTGGCCATTCTGAAAAGAGCTCAGACTGATGTTTTTCGGCAGATACCTTACACTCGGTTAATAATCTCTTAGTATCAGCAGCTCTTAAATCTTCTAACCAAGATAAATTTGATAAAGATTCTGCTGCTTGAATAATTCATTCACAGGCCAAACCTTATAGACCTACCAAATATATTCTGATTTTAAAAGAATATAGTTAGCCACAATATTCTAGCCCTGGATATCTATTGTTAAACCAAGAAGTCTAATTTTTGATTCTGTAGGGCCAATACACTCTTTTTCTCATGAATAAGAACGTCGAATTTTTCGACTCACACTGAAAAATATATCAGCATCAAAAAGTGTTCTTAAACATGTTCGTAAAGTATCTCTACTGATTTTAGACAATATAAATAATAACTATATGTACTGTGGCACTTTTCTGTAAATTAACACTGATTTGTGGAAAAATATTTGATGAGTATGCGCAGCGAATAAGTGAAACCTTTTTCCACAAGAAGAAAACTTCATAACTATGCTAGAGCTAACGTGTAATTTTCATTTTATTACAAAGAGATGAGTGTTTGGAAGATAGTATTTAGCTAAACAAAACAAAAGGAAAAACAAAGGAAAGATGTCGACAATATCTTGACTAATGAGGATATGGAAATATAAACTTAATATGTTAGGTACTCGTATCCTGGATGAAATGTTCTATGAAATCTACAAGTGGCACATATTACAGTAAAACACTCAAGACGTATAATTTAGGGGTACAGGGTAAGCAGAGCTTTGAAAGTGTGCTTGGGAAACTAAGAAAGTATCATAATTATTTGTTGATAAATTAAGATTTTACAACAATAGTCTTAGTGCTACATGTAATTACTCCCAAAACGAATGATTTTGACACTGATAGCATAAAGATCTATTTTAACACCAAAGATCTTTTAATGCAATATACTTCAGTAATTTTGTCATTTACTGTTTCCCCACATGCTTCTTAATATAAATCACTTTATTACATGGCAAGCCAAATTCCTAGGGCCAATAACCAAATCCTGCACGCAGATTGGCTGAAAATCGTTTCAATAACTTCCCATACAGGAGCGGAAAGTAATGGGATAGTAAAAAATAACCGCAGATGTTCTCTTTAATAATCTAAAACTGACGCCATGTGTAATAAATATCAATATAACAGAGTGAGACGTCTGTCGTAAAATATTTGCCCTCAGTTACAATGTGAAAGACATCGGGCAAATATTTTCCCGGACAGACCTGAGCACACTTAGTTATTAAGATATTATTTGTTAATTGTATATTTCTCAAAAAAAGGTTGGTGTACAAAAATAAACAATTTTCAGTTAAAATGTCGAGCCTTCGCGTTGCTGTACTCACTGATTCATATTTTGAAAAGTACTGTTCTAAAAGAACAAAGTACTGTACAGCCTCCACATGTGCCGAAATTGAGTTTCAAAGTATTCCATTCATACTGTACCAATTGGAAGCCAGACAAAATTTTCTCTTTCTGCTAACCCATAATTTTAGGTACAACACGTCAAGCACTAGCTGCTTAGTGTTCTTCTTTGATAATAGGTATATTGAGCAAATTGACACTTAACCTCAGGAAAACAGTGTGTCATATTATGGTCCACCTCAATGGCCATGGTGACACCAGAAAACATCAGTACTGTTTCCTTTGATCTCAGTCATTAAGATTTAACTACAGTATGTTGTCTGGGTGGATCTGCTTTACTTACTGGAAGTGCAACAAGAAATATATCCAAAAAAGTTTGACAAAGTCTGTAAAATGAAAAATAAAAGAAAGTTATACTTTACTAATTAACAGAATCAAATATAACTGTATATTAAATTTAGTATGAATGTCTATGATTAACCTTCCTGTTTTTATATGATTCATTTTTCAGTCAATGCCATAATCAATGTGTTCTGCTGTACAGTAGTACAAAGTCATGTAGTTTAGTAGGATACACAGGACAAAATGTGTAAGTATTTGGCCAATTAGAATAAAGTATACATTTTCTGAAGGAGATAGAATAATGTTTTCATAATGTTTATTAGTTTTAGCTATTTTTTTGCAAGTAACACATGAACGAATTTTCTCACAACGACACTAATTTATATTCAAGCTTATTTTTCTTAAGTGTTTAAAAGCATCACACTATTGTTTTGTTGAGCAACTGTTCAAATCTACTTGTACATTGAGCTAGGAGCTGTTAATAAATGTTTTAGTAAAATCCAACTAGTTCGTCAAAAAAAATTTCGAGGACAAAACATCTTCTGCTAGTTAAAGCTAGATTTAACGAGAGAAGTGTCTAGCTGAGTAAGGAAAGAGGTGTCAGATCTAACTGGGTAGGGTCTTAATGGGTAGAAAGAAAGGTGTCCAACATGGTAAGGAGAGGGGTGCCAAACTGGGTAAGGAAAGGATGTGTCTTCTTGGAAAGGTACAGAAATGTCTAAACTGGGTACCGGTAGGAAAAGATAATAAAATATTAATAATGTCTCACTGGATAGAGATGTTTATAAATAGGTAGGATTAGGGATATCTTACTGGATAGGGAGACTCACGTCAGGGTTAAGAAAGGGAGATTGTGTTTCATAATAACAACATAAGATTAAATTACCTTGCCACTTCTCTGGTCTGATGTAGTTTAATGAGAATTTTTTCTATGTTTATCCAAAGAGCAAATACAGGAAAAAGTGATAGGCCAAAAATAAGAATCCCTCTTTGAAGAACAATTCCAACAAGTCGAAAGTTCTTGGCACCGTATGCCTGAGAACAGAAGGTCTCTAATGCTGTACCAAGTCCAAAGCCAACTGCAACACCACATAAATTTACAATGGACCACCCGAGAGACATAGCAGCAAGTTCACGTTTACCAAGATGGCCAGCAAATAATATGCAAACAGTTCCAATGGCAGTATATAGTACATATGAGAATGTTGCCGGCAGAGAAAGATAAATTAGTTGCTTGATTTCATTTCTTGTTCTTGCTGTAAAAACTTTCTCCATACAAAAAAGCTTAACTTTACTTTTTTCATTGCCAGCATGAGTAAAGTATTGTAACTTTGGCACATGTTCTGAAGTTTAAAAAATTAAAAAATATATAAGTTTAACAAAAAAACACAATCATTAAGTATAATACCTATTTGTAAGAACGGTATCAAGTTCTTACTATAGTAATAGAAAAATACTATTTAGAAAAACAAAATCATGCTCCAATACAACCCTCATGATGACAGTACGAAAACATGGACAGCAGCCAGCCCAAAGGCTAGAGTGGGCTGCACACAGTTTGCTTACCACAAACAGAAAGGTGCAACCCCTCAACCTTGGCTGTGCAATTGCATAATGATGGGACAAGGAGTGTGGTTTAAGGGTGTGACAGGTAGGAGATATAAATTGTGGTAGTCAGGAAACAGTGATGGTATGGGAGTTTTGGTGAAGAAGGAGCTTTGTGAGAAGGTTGTGGAGGCAAAAAGAAAAAGTGATAGAGTGATAACATTAGTTATGGCACTAATGAAGAAGAAGTGGTGAGAATCATACTGTATGTGTTTAAAGTCCGCACTGAAGTGGCAAAACAAATGCAGAGAAACTGTAAAGTCAATAAAAAAAATGGGAAAGATGTCGAGGGAGGGAGATGCATGCGAGGTAGTGATGGTAGTCTGAATTTCAGAGAGGAAGACAAAGGGAATTAAAGTATGGAAAGAGCACATGTATATGTAAAGAAGTATGAATGAAGAAAATTAGTGGAATCAGAACTTGAAAGCAGAATTGGTGACACTCAAGAGCAAGGGGCTGAAGGTGAACCTACAAAGGCAAAAGTGTTAGTGAGTGGTGCAGAAGGTGAAGTACCGTAAATAAGATAGATCCATGTGGTATTTGTGAGATTAGGGGCTAACAACAATTTTAATGTTGTGTGTGAAATGTGGTAAATGGATACATGATACATGTGCTAAAAGTAAAGAGAGTGACTCCAAAGTTGGGCAGAGATAAATTGTCTTTGGAAGATGCAAGAAATGAGGTAATGGATTAGTGGGACTGGTGGAGGAGTTGACTGAAGAGGTGGACACAATGAAAAGTTTCTGTTAATTAGGGTATTGAGTAAATGCAATTGGTGGTTGTGAGCCAACTGTGACAGCAAGGACGAGAATTGGGTGGGTGAAGTTCAAGGAATGTGGAAAGTTGCAAAACTCGTTTAAGGTTCTCGTTTAAGATGAAAGGAATTGTATTTTATCAGAGTTGTGCAAGATCAGAAATATTAATTATATGGGTGTGAGACATGGTGTTTCAGGGAAAATGAGACTGAAATTTTGAGAAGGACCCACAGAGCAATGTGTGGTGCACAACTAATGTTGAAAAAGAAGACAGGTGACCTAATGAAGATGTTTGGATGGAAGGAAACCGTGGTTCAAATGGCAAAAGCAAATGGAGTGAGATGGTATGGCCATGTGTTAAGGAAAGATGATGGGCAAGTTTTGAGAAAAGCGAGGATGACCAAGGAAGACATGGAAAATGCAAGTGGAGAAGGAGACCAAGAGTCTTCCCTTGAAGGAGGATGTAATGAATCGAGCGAGATGGAAAGTTGGGGTTGGAGAGACTGCTGTTAGAGTGGGGGTATATCCCACCACCCCCATTTACAAGGATAAGTTTGCCTTCTGCTCAAGATTGCAATTTTGAGAACTTTCAAAACATCACTTGTGCCCACAAATCACAAAATACACTCCCATTCATACAATTTCCTATACTAACTCTTATAACATTCTTTGTACATAAATCAAATAAAAGTTGACCTTGTTTAATATTACAGTAACTCCTAATAAATCGATAATTAATAACATTATTATCTTAAGGTATTTTAAAACAAGATAATTAATATTAAAACATTTTAAGGATAATTATGAACCTTATCAAGCCTGGGGAAAGGGTGGAAATGGTGTATTATGAGTAAAGTATAAACATTTTGAAAAGGGGTTTTTCAATTATAGTTTTTTGTACAAGCTGTATTAATAACTCTTTGTTGTTATACGAAAGAATAGCAACTTATTTTTCTGTTTGCAGTTTATTTTTATTACTAAAACTATTAAAATGTGACCGAGATAAACCAATATTTTGTCCTTGCATTGGCAATGGTTCCTTAAGATATTTCAATTGTACAGTAGCTTTACACAAAAACTTGCAAATTATTCTAAGCAATGAACATCAAATAATGAAGATATAAAATTATAACCTAAACTGACTATTTTGATTTCCTATCTGATCATTTTGCATTTACTATATATGCAACAACGATAAAATAATATTCAATGTTGTCATGGCAACAAAAAATATTTTGGTAAATATAATCTTTTCTTGAATAGGGACTTTCGCTAACATTATTTTTAGTTTTATGATTTTTTTCCAGTTTTTGAAAATTAATTACATTTCTAAATATGGTATCAAAAACAATAAATCTTGGGAGTCATAATGCATTGTGGGATTTTGTCATCAATACATCATACCATAATCATAATAAAACTTTAACTATCACCAAGTCTCTCCCTATCTTTTTCATCGAAATAACTTTAATTTATATACTGTAGTTCAAATGTTCATTTCACTAACAGAGACCATGAAATGCCATACAAATGCTTCATAAAAAAACTATATATTGTGATGTCACAACGATGTTACACATTTTAATTATAAATTGACACCACTGTCATGTAGCCCCTACAACATTTATCAATTGACCCAAGTTTACAACTTGTTTTGAATGTTTAACTAAAAAGTTACAGTGCAGGGGTTGAGTTAACAACCCACTCCCCCTTCCTTCCAAAGGCTGTGAAACATCAAAAAATCCCAGACTAATACGGGTTAAAATATATGAGTGAAAAAATAAATCTTTAACTTTAGTAGCTACTGGGAGTGTATAGTTTAATTTCAAATTATGTAATTTTCAAACAAACAATACCTGTGAGTGTTTCTGCATAATTATTGTCCTCTTCCATCTCTCTACTTGAAGATTCAAATAGTTAAAGAAAAGATTTTACATCTTCAGGTTTTTTCTAAAAATATCTAAAAAAATTACACATTATTCTAAAATTTCAGATCTTTCCTCACTTACAAAAGCATAACATTTACTTCAAAATGGATATAGAGTTCTAAGCCACAAACTGTTATTCAATTATTTTGTGCATAGAAGTGTACCATATTTTTTACTTACAGTAAAGCTCTATTTTCTATTCTCACACCACCCCACCCCTCCACTCCAGAGCAGATAAAGATACCACCTACATTGAATAGAAAAAAATCAAATTGAAAAATGCAGAAACAATGTATATTACAGTAAATTTTTTGTGAACCATACTGAAGATGTCCTTTCCACATCTACTCATGATCATTTTTTGATGTACAAAATACTGACTAGAAATAATCATTTGTTTGATCTTACATTAACAGGGCTCGACTTTTACGGTCGTCCTGTCGTCAGAGACGACTGGATTCTTCGTGGGGCAACCAAGAATAGTAGTTTAGTCGTCCTTTAGACGACTAGAACCAACTAAT
>JAOTRI020103765.1:0-13862 GCA_028564885.2 Zoanthus sanctaehelenae
CCGTCACTTCTGAAGATGTATGTTGAAGCATACGAAACGTTAAGTTTGATAATATAATGTTTTATAACAAAAATTGTTTTTTCATTAT
The DNA here is from genome assembly GCA_028564885.2 of Zoanthus sanctaehelenae. NCBI lineage: Eukaryota > Metazoa > Cnidaria > Anthozoa > Zoantharia > Zoanthidae > Zoanthus > Zoanthus sanctaehelenae. The sequence continues at coordinate 89 of JAOTRI020103765.1, forward strand.
GTTTGTAACCGCTGTTTGCTTTCTGTTTCTTACGTGTACTAAAGATATGAAATATATTCTTGTTAACATTAACCCTTGCTTATGTTTGGGTTAAAGCTCCTTCAATATAGCTAAGCATTTGTAGGTTTTAATACTGGATTAGAAACCTACTTTAATAGCTTTAGCTCCTCTATAATAATGTTATTGGTACGTCTTGATAACCAATTAGGTAACTGCGGTAGACAAGGACAGTGGAAGCAACGGGAAACTAAAGTATTACATTATAGGAGGCAACACTGCGAATACTTTTCAACTTCATCAGGACACTGGTAAGGGTTCCCTACTCACACTCTGTGACGGTCTTATTTAGCAGTTTACTAACTTCCCCTTTTTTACATTATTTGAGCTATATTCACTACTTCTTCGTAGCCTGATAACAGATCTGAAAGAAATTCAAACTATGCAGTTCAATCCCGAACTAAAAAAAAGTTTGTAGATACAGATATTCAATTTGAATGTCTTTATGCAACTTGAAATCAACCGATGTCGAAAAGGTATACTTTATTCAAGAACTTTCTTGGTAACAGAAAAAAAATGGCCGCCTACTACAACTTACAGTGGCTGTTGGTTACTGCCGCTGACCAGTTTGGATAATAATGCAGCTGACAAGTCTAGGTTTTTTTTGGTATAGGCAGTAATATACTATAATATTATCATGAAAGTTTTTATCTGTTTGAAATTCCATACATCACGAGCATTACTTAGGTTTTTATTTAGCTAAAAATTAGTAGAGAAAATAGCCTGGCGCAGAGCTATGTGGTTATCTTTTAAAGCACGCGTTGTTTTGAACATAGTAAGTACTAGATTCATGTAAGGACGCTGAGAACTCTGAATCTAGAGAGCCGAATAAACTGCATGATTCCTGAGAAAGCGCGTTTTGCGTTTGGTTCAAAACAATTGAAATTAAAGATTAATGTTTTTGAACCAATTGCAAAGCGAGCTTTACTGCAATATTTATGGAAGTGAAAATGTATGACGTATAAGCGTCTCAGGAATCTTGTTCCAAATAAAGCAATTCATTCTTAATCTAGCGCTTTGCTAGTAATACGGTTGCTAGCTTCTTTTAGTTTCTGTTTGCTATTTTTTTTAATTTTTTTGTCTAATGAATTTGTAAACAGTTTCAAACAGTTTCACTAACAATGAGAATAAGTACTGCTGAAGAGTTTGCAATAAAAAGAGTCAGTCCTGATTTTTGTTAAGTTTAATTTATAACCATTTTTTTTGCAGATTCAATCATTTGTAGATATACATATAAATATATATATATATAAACTAAAGAACCTTACAAAGAACGTCACACTACCTTTCTCTGCGAACCTGTAAATAATCTTTCTTCTCACAAACTTACTGACGATGAACTTGAACTACTAAAGAATGGACTCGGATTCTAAATCAAACCTCCTCACCTTAACAAGACAAACATTCTGGCCTCCTTTGAATACACCATGAAGAGCAAACTTATTGATATATATATATATATGGTAACTTGTTCGAGTATATATATATATTAATAGCATACCTCAATACTCTCTAAATATATAAACTAGTTATCTGCTCTCAATGATAGCAGTTTTATAAATCAATAACTTGTACGCTGTACGTTGTGCAAAGGATTTATGATATTTATTGTTTTCAATTAAATTTATCGATATATTAGATATGAGAATCGATTTAAACATAGGCATCTGCACGATTGTTTTCATATTTTAGTTATAATTCTAGATTTGTATAAATATCTTTTACAGGAAACCTTGTTGTTCAAAATCCACCGGATTTTGAAAACCCAATCCTCAGACAGTTTGATCTGCGAATAGAGGTTCGCGATCAAGGATTGCTGCCAAACACGGCCACAACAAACGTCAGAGTTGTTATCGAGGATGTAAATGACAACTCACCGAGATTCCTCAACACTCCTTATGCTGTTTCTATCAACGAAAGTACTTCAGTCGGATCTCTGGTGATTACCGTTATGGCTAGCGACAAAGATTTTGGACCTCATGGCCAAGTTACCTATCGTATAAAAAGCGGCAATGTTGGAAACAAGTTTCTAATTGACGGCAACACAGGTTTGTTAAACACGACATAATATCGTTTCTTTAATCCACCCAATCTTGTAATAACTTGCGGCTGTTGGGAGCAAACTCATTCCACGATCACCATGTCATATTTGTTCATTTGCGTTACTACTATGTTTATGGTTGCCAGATCGCTTTTGCTGTATTCTCATTTCTAAAGGCTTGTGTTTTTTGTTGCTTCCTTATGAGTTAATGTTTTCGGTTTGCTTCAGCAATCATTCCTACTTACATTGAATTTAAACGTTTCATAGAATCTTGTGAATAAAAATGAAGAATGCTGGAGTCCGATTACTGAATCTGTGTGTTTTTAAAATAACTGAATCGCTTACAAGTCAAGTTTCTTAGGGAGCCGGCGCCTATCTCCGGTTTATTTAGGGTCTGTGACTTTCCCTTGACAGGACACTCTCAGCAGGGTCTGGTATACTCATTTACCTATACCAAAAGAATGGATAACTGAGTTAGCTTAGCTTACACAAATATTCAAATGTTAGCAGAGCAAGGGTCAATCTGGAAACCTTATGGTGGGATAGCAATTACACTGACCAGCCTTCCCACGTGTGTTTTATGGGCCTAGTGAGATTCCAAGGAGTAGAGATAATAGGACTCAAGGTCCCTTACAATGATCTTACTCCTGGGCCTACGGTTTAACGTCCTTATCCGAGAAGACGCACTAGTCTAAGGCATTTGCAGATACGATTGTTAGCAAAGGCAGCACTTTCTCCTCAATTATTTTAAGACCCTGAGTGTTGGTCCGGTTGGGAATCGAACCAGAGACCTCCCGCACAGCAGACTAGCGACTTACCAACTGGGCTAACCAGGTGGTGTTCAATGATTCAAGAGATATCTTAATCTGATTTTCCATTTCAGGTAAAATTACCATTGCTAATTCTCTTGACCGAGAAACTATGGATAAATACGCGCTCACAGTGGAGGCAGCGGACGCAGGATCACCGCCTTTGACTGCTCAAGCGCCAGTTGTGATAACTGTAACAGATGCAAACGAAAATCGACCGCTGTTCACAAAAAACAGTTATACATTTCGCGTTACCGAACAATCCAAAGTAACAACGCTGGTAGGTGCATTAACATTTATTATTTCAGCTCTCTTGTTTTATATTGCTTGTCCTTTTTAAACACAAACAGCTTCTTGTACAAGTGCCGAGGGTTTGATTATTTGATGAAACTATAGCTACTAGAAAATTTCAATCATGTGTGATGTTTTTATATGAACACGTTTAGTTACGAATATAAATTTAAAAAATAGGAAACATCTGTTACTTTCTTTCAAACGTTATTTAGCTCAATTATTAAGTTGTCCGTTCGACCTTTGTAGGTTTGTCCCTGACATTCTGTCACTGACTCACGTTTTTAAGTAACGGTAGCTTCCAAGCAACATGTACTTTAGTTTTAAATTTTGATCTGTTTTTGAAGGTTGGGAAAGTATCAGCAACTGATAAAGATCTGGGAGAAAACGGCAGAGTTACCTATTCTATGTCCGTAAATCCCAGTGGAATGTTCCAACTGAACCTAAACAACGGCAAGATAACGTTAGCAAAGGAACCCGATAGGGAGCACACACCGTCCTACCAGCTTACCGTCACAGCAAGAGACCAGGGGAACCCCTCACAAAAAACATCTGTTCCAGTCACTGTAGTCATCGGTGATTTAAATGATAACGCTCCTCGGTTCACGCAGTCGCCATATACTTGTCAAGTAGGCGAGAACCTGGCCGGCAACGTCCCTGTGTGTAATGTGAAAGCCAACGATCCCGATGAAGGAGTGAATGGAAAAGTTTCGTACTCCATAACAGGAGGGAACGTGGGGAGTTCATTCTCTATTAATCAAGTAAGGATATTTCTTACTTTACTTAAACCTTCATTTATAAATGTAGTACCTAAACCCAGCCAAGCCACACGCTAACTTCTACTAACGATTGACATTTATCGAAACGTTTACAAAGGCAGTTTCCATGTGCATATGTGATCATTATGGTGAATCGATAAAGTACCAGTAATACTCTGTGACATACAACAATAATGTCTTTTGAATGCAACTGATTAAGGACCACTCAACTTAAGATATAAACTAAAGTAAAGAGTATTTGTTGTTTGATGTCTAGGTTTAGATATTCATTTAAAAATAGAAGTTCCTCTCGGTGTATTTTTAAATATAATTTGAATGCAAAGCAATTACAACAATATGATATTTAAGCAAGCTTAATCGCAATATTTCGAGTAGTCGTGCTACTCGTTATCAAACCAAAGCTATTTGGTTTATACAAATTAATATTTACCAGATAAACTTTCTTTATCTTTTTAGAATACGGGTGAGATTTCAACAACAAAAACTCTAAACAGAGAGGATGTCTCCACATACAACTTGGTGATAACTGCAACGGATGGTTCACCTGCATATGGACAATCTACGCCGCACTCCGTTACTGTAACAGCTACTATCAACGTTCTTGATGAAAATGACAACGAACCAGTATTTGACAAAGACGTTTACAAGTTCACTGTGAGCGAAGATAAATTTGTTGGGTATTCTGTTGGCTCTGTGAAAGCAAATGACAACGACGCTGGTTCTAATGGCCTGATAAATTATTCTATTGTCTCTGGTAACACAGGAAGCAGGTAAGCTTTGTGCTGAACTAGTGTGTCAAGTGATAATGTGGTGACCCTTTGTGATGCGGTTGTTCTTTGCAGTAGATATGGTAAAGGAGTCCATCGTTTCTGCCTCATTTCTCAACAGTACTATATCTAGTTATAAAATTTGTAATTCAAGTTAAATAAAGCTTTTGTTGTTGTAATCTCTTGCTCTTGAGGCTCTTGTAAGAACAATTCGATAGTTTGCACTGGCTAAGGTATAGCCGCAACAGCTCGGTCGAGGCCTCAGTCCAGCAGAGAAACAAAAAAATGGAAGAAAAAGAATCATAAGTTAGCCTTCCGTACCGCGAGCGGTTATTGATGCACGAAGTACTTTTTTTACTTTTTAAATGCGTTTTTCCCTCTATCGATATTTCGTCTTCTACTTATAATTATGAAATATAAAATTCCAACAACCTGCTTTGGATTAAAAAGTAATCTATTTTCTCCTTGGGGTAAAATCTACGCTTAAAAAGCAGAAAATTTATATATATATTTAAAGTCGGAGTACCAAACACGAACAGGCCAATGGTTCATTCCAGTCTTTATTAAAATCACAAAGTTTCGAATAGTTCGACTATTCTTCTTCAGGTGTCCTTAAATTACAATAAAATGAAGTTATAAAAAACCATATAAATAAAAAAATCCATAGTAAATACTTAGTTAAACTTACGGATGCTATGGATCTTTATATTTATATGGCTTTTTATAACTTCATATATATATTAAATTTTAACGAAATGAAAAGTATACAAGAAGATAATGGAAAATCAGCTGTTAAGGATATTGTGTTTGTCACATTCAAATTTGTTTTTGCTGTTTTGCTGGTCTAAAAATTATATTTTAGAATTATTTAATCTGTAGTTATTTTTTGGGACAATAAAGTTAAACATGGTTTATTATTTTGTTTATTTTGGAGTTGTTTGAGAACAAAAATTGGGCTTCCTTTAGATTTTCTCGTCTAATGCGTTCTATGTTTAGGTAATCAATATAATTAATTAATCTTAAGGTATTTTTGTTTGCTTTAGTTTTAAAATCAGCTCGGTAAATGGCTCCATAACGTTAGACAAATCCCTTGACCGCGAAACCACTGCAGATTATAAGCTGTTGGTTAAAGCAAAAGATTCTGGAAAACCTGCTCTCTCTTCTACTGCAATCGTGAAGATAACCATTCAAGATGTAAATGATAATCCTCCTGAATTCACCTCAAGCGTATACATAGGGAAAATTCGAGAAGACGCATCAGTCGGATCGACGGTACTTCAGGTCAGCGGATTCTAATTTATTCACATTTGGACAGTAGCTTAGTTTTAATAACGTTCCTAACATGCTTAAGGTAGACCGAGCGAGTTAACACGAATTTCGAAAACGTCTGGTGCGTATTAGCGTACAACATGATCAAGAACAATGGAAATGATGACCTGATAAAGATTTTGTCCTGTAGGATGTTAAATCTAAGTAAAAACCGTTGTTTATCGATAACGCCATAGTTCAACATAATTAAATCTTCCAATTGAATCGGCTGAAAATGCAGCTAGCACGCTAGCAAAATATAGACTCAAGGAATGCATGCGTTTTTGAATGTAAGTACAGATTCAAAAGTTTTAAACGTAGGGATGACTAAAGATATAAGGTTTTTATCGATGGAAGAAATAGAGTGTACAATGATAAGTCGGGAAATTAAGATAAAGAACAGAGAAAAAATAGATTTTCATTGAAAAATTAGACACGTTGGACGATTGGACTAAGAATCATTAGCCTTTGTCTATGGATGACAAATTAGCTATTCAAACCCGTAGCCCGTGAGGCCGAGAAGTTTGATTGTTTCAGTTTAAAACAATTAATTAGTCAAAAAGGATGTAGTTAACTTAGCAATAAATCGTTTAATATTATATAACCAAACGGGGATCATCAATATTTTGATCCGCCCTCTACTAGTTGGCTATCACAAATAGATCTCTATAGAGTGGCCAATCAGAAAGCAGGATGCGTGTTAGACCTTTTTTTATACAAAATTTGGTTTCTATCAGGTGAAAGCAAAAGACAAAGATGATGGATCAAATGGAAAGATTTCGTATTCGCTGTCAGGTGAAGGAAACTCTGATTTCCTTGTTGACTCAGATGGATTCGTTGTCTCTACGATCAAGCTGGACTATGAAACAAAGAAATATTACAACCTTTCTGTTACCGCTACAGACTTTGGCGTCCCGTCAAAGAGTTCTTCGGCAAATGTTTTCATCAATGTTGTCAACGTCAATGACAATGCCCCAGCTTTTAACATCTCAGGCACCATTAGGTTACGAGAAGATGTTGCTGTTGACACTGAAGTGGTGAAGTTTGAAGCAACGGATGCTGATGGGGATAAACTTTTCTTAGACTTTACTGCCGGGAATGAGAGAGGTGACTTTAAAATTCAACACAATAATGGGATCGTTCAGGTTGCTAAGAAACTCGACAGGGAAACAACCGATAGTTACTTAATAGTTGTCGTGGCTACCGATCCAAGCAATCAATTTACTACACAAAACCTCACCATTATAATTGAAGATGCGAATGATAATGCTCCAAAATTCGCAAACCAAAGTTACGCTGGCTCGGTTCTGGAAAATTCCAATGCTGGTAAGAAAAATTTATAAAAATGGATATCGTTTAAGATAATATTTGTTTTTAAAGTACTTTGGCCTTTAACTTCTACATATAAAACTCACTATTGATGAAAATGTCTAGCATAAAAACAAACATTTTTGTTCTCATTATGGAGCATGTTTCACCGGATAAATTAGAAAAAATAATAATGATATTAATGATGGTGATGATAATAATAATAATAATAATAATAATAATAATAATAATAATAGTAATAAATACTTAATGAAATTGCTCCTAAAGAGGTTTTTTAGTGTCATGTTAGAATCACCCTCTTCCCCAGCTAATAATCTCATGTGATAGGAGGCAAACCAGGTGGCTAGAGTCACCTACGATATAATCATTTATTATTCCATGTCGGACATTCAAACTTGGGTCATTTGTATTCAAATCCTCAAATCTTACCACCGAACCACACACTTAGTGGATTTTGTATTTCGTTTTTTTTTTGTCAAAATAGTTTTATGACAAGATTAACGGCCTAAGCTCCTTCATACTTGCAATTGTTTAGCTTCATGAATTGATGCTTTCGACTTAATTTAACTTTTGACAATGTCTAATTGTAATGTCTGCTGCCACACTTGTTCTATGGTAAGACATTTCAAAGAAAGAGAAATTTTTTTGCTGGCTTATTTTGCTCTTTAAACTACACAAACATTTAAAATATATAATATGTTCCAATCTTTGAATTTTGAGCCTCATTCAAGTTTGATTCCATTGATATCTTTTGCAGGTATCAACGTTGTCACAGTATCCGCTAGTGATCGCGACTTGGGTACAAACGCAGAAATAACTTACTCCATCTCATCTGGTGACAAAACCAAGTTTGCAATTCGAAGTGCTAGTGGCGAGATTTACACCACTCAAAAGTTAGACCGTGAGCAAATGCCTTTTTACACTCTTACAGTGACCGCAAAGGATAAAGGGAACCCATCTCTCTCCTCGGTCGTACCGGTGCAAATCACGTTGCTTGATGAAAACGATAACTCGCCTAGCTTTTCCCAGAGTCTTTATGCTGTCAGTGTAATGGAAAACACAGCAACGGACACAGTTGTTTTGCGAGTTCTTGCAACAGATCCAGATGATGGTGACAATGGGAAGGTTCGGTATACGATTATTGATGGAGCAAGAAACAAATTCACGATTGACCGTAACACAGGTAAATATCGAAAACTTTTGAACAGTTAGACCTCAAGGACGAATGAACTACGACTCAATAGCTCATGAGGCCGTAGGCCAAACGGGCAATTCATGTACTAGTAGGCCTTAAGGCTAAGAGGTCTAATTGTTTTATTTTAATATACGAGTCGGTAAAAAGGATTTACAAATTATCGATAAAGTCCTCTTATATTATAGCAAAACGGGGCACAATTTGACCTGCCATCTTTTCTCTACAAAACGGCTATCACAAATAACTTGCGCTCTAGCAAAATAGCCGGTCAATGTGGATGTTGGACCGTTAGTATGCCTATAATAAAACAGAACTTTAAAGTTGCGCAGCTGGTATATTGTTTAGCACACTAATATTTTTTTATGAGAATAGTGTTTTTTGGTCGATTTTAGCCTGAAAATATTCTTCCAAGTATTTTTACTTTCGGGAATATCTGTGACATAGAATGTCTGTTTATTAGATAATTGTGGTATCTAAGAACTTCAAAGGTAAGAGATCTTTATATGGCTTTTCCATTAAGGATTAGAGTGCAATTGTAATACATGTAATCAGTAATGTTATAGAATAGTATTAAAGATAATAGATCGGTATATGGCTTTCCCTTTTGGGATTAGAGTGCAATTGTAATACAAGTATAATCAGTAATGTTATAGAATAGTATTAAAGGTAATAGATCTGTATATAGCTTTGCCGTTTGGGATTAGAGTACAATTGTAGTACATGTAATCAGTAATGTTATAGAATAGTATTAAAGGTAATAGATCGGTATATGACTTTGTCATTTGGGATTAGTGTGCAATTGCAATATGTATTATCAGTAATGTTTTTTTCAAACACGCAAAATTTTATTCTTAACAAAATCTGCGCCTCAGCATTAATCTTACAATATTCCCGGCCAATTTTAAATTCAGTCTTAATATTCTTATAACTTATAATCTTATAAAAAAGAGAGTATTGTGCGTTGTTGAAATAATATTTTAAACTAGCGCATTTTATTTTGTGTTTTATACACTGATAGGTGCAATAAAAGTTATGCAAATACTTGACAGAGAAACAGCAAACTCTTACACCTTAAAGATCCAAGCATCAGATTCCGGTACAACACCAAACAAGGTAACTGTAAAAGCCATCATTACAGTAGGAGACGAGAACGACAATGCTCCCGTCATTACAAGCCAATCAGCTCCATTTACAGTTACTGAAAACTCTGCCCTTGGTACAAAGATTGGAGCTGTGCATGCAACCGACGCCGATGAAGGATCCAATGGAGAAATTGCGTTTAGCGTAACAAATGGCAACACAGGTGGTGCATTTAAAATAGATGCAGCCTCCGGAGAAATAACTGTAAAAGGAAGCATTGATCACGAGAAATCGAGCACTTTCAATCTCTCAGTAATGGCGACAGACAATGGAATTCCATCGTTGTTTTCTTTTGAAGTTTTCGTCGTTAATGTGATTGATATCAACGACAACGCACCTGTTTTTGATAAAACTAGCTACCAAGGTAAGTAGATAATTTCGCTTGCAAAATTAAAGCTCTACATTGTCAGATTAACAAATGATACTAGAATATTTTCATCAATTCGGCTACTACTGAAAAATAATTGTAGTAAAAATATTATCTACGAAAAAAATATTGTTACCTAAACTAAAATAACTAAAGTTATTTCTTTTTCAACTTTTTGCTCTTCTTTTTCTTTTCGTTTTCACAAAATAGCTTGTAAGATTAATTGATTCTATCTTATGTTGCTTTTTCCAGCATTCGTCGAGGAAAACAAAGGCAAAAACATCCATGTAGTCAATGTCACAGCTTCAGATGCCGACACCGGTGTAAACTCCGCTCTGTCTTATAGCATTGTTAGTGGAAACCTGCTCAGACACTTTCAAATTGATCCTTCAAAGGGCTCCATTACAACAACTTCAAGCCTAGATTTTGAAAACGTTCAGTCGTACATGCTTACTGTTAATGTTTCCGACGGCAAATATCAGTCTAGCGTTCAAGTAAAGATAAATGTAATTAATGTAAACGATAATGCACCGACGTTTGCAAAAAATCCTTATACAGTGGTAGTGTATGAAGATGCTAAATTGCTGACTGCAATAAAAAAAGTCAGTGCAAATGATTTTGACGATTTTGGTGGTATCATCTACTCCATAGAGGGGGGTCACAGCAAATTCAGCATCAATCCAACTTCTGGGGTAATTTCGACTGCAGATGATCTAGATAGAGAGTCTCGGGATATGTATGAATTTACTGTAACTGCAACGGATAGTGGGACACCTTCAATGTCTGGTAAAACAACTGTGAAGGTTACTGTTTTCGATGTAAATGACAATCCTCCGGTTATTCTGCCCAGGGCATTCACGGTCAGTGTAAAAGAAGGCTCAGCAGTTGGAACGCCTTTAACGAAATTGAACGCAACTGATAAAGACATCGGCAAAAATGGACAAGTAAAATACAATATCTCGTCCGAGAGCGTACCAAACACATTTTTGATTGATGAAAGTACAGGTTGGATAACTACTAGAGCAGAGCTTGACGCCGAACAAATCCAAAATTACCGTTTGGTTTGTGAGGCAACGGACTTAGGAAATCCTAAGCTCACCTCTAACCCTGTAACAATCAGAGTGTTGATAGAAGATACAAACGACAACACACCACAATTCCAACCACCTGATTATCACTGGAAGGTCAAAGAAGATGTTGCTATCGGAACAGTAGTGGACGATGTTTTTGCATCTGACGCAGACTCCGGATCGAACGGAGATGTCGCTTACTCTATAACAACTGCGAGTGACTGGAGCAAGTTTGTGATGGAAAGCACAACAGGTATTATTATATCTTTATATTGCGTATAAATTAACTTGCTTAATTACATAATCCTTTTCGAATTGGAGGTACAAAAAGCCGAATGTATTAACTTTAACCTGCTTTAATACTAGAAGGTGTTAAGTCTGTGGTGGGGAAAGGACTAGGGGGGGGAGGAGGGGTTCGCGGGAAGAGAAATTTAACTAACTAAACATGTATATTTTATCAAGCTTGTATTGGTCAGCAGTGTTCAGATGTATAAGCTGTGCAGATATGTAAAAGAAAAGCTTGAAACGTATAGTTGTTTTACAAGAGAACGAACCCGTTTTCGTATTAACGGTGCAGCATTTATCTTCTTAACGGAGCTACGACGGCGCAACTGCTGGGAGCAAGTAATTTTTAAGCAAATTTATTTATGGTACTTATTAATGGTTTTCAACGACATTAGTTTTTGACCAAGTTTAAGCAAAGCCTTCAGAGCTATAGTTTTAGGTTATTATTTTATATTTAAGGAGCATTATTTTTATATATGATGACAAGCTTTTTCACCTTGTGAGCAGGCATTGGTCACTCAATTGTAATATCCTTGTTTTCCGACTCCCAGAAACAGCCGAGATATAAATATCTGCACGACCTTTTTTTCTGCTTATGCTAACGCAGCTTATAATTATCCAAGGTAGACAAATAAGACTCAGCCTCTGAGGGGAGGTACCCTGTGCTGGATTTGTGTCCCATCCGCTTAACGTTATAAAAACCGGTGATAGAAATTACAAAAATTGGCATTAAGATAACGCGGGCAGCACACCATAAATTATTGTTAGGCAGGCGCAACCCCTACTCTGGAGTTAACAGCGCGGCGAATATCGTTTTTATTGAAATAACTGATAACACCCACAATTCCCATTTCCAGGCATAATAACAACAAATGGCTCACTTGATCGTGAATTACAAGACTCCTATATGCTAACAGTAAAGGCTGAAGACAAAGGCAGACCTGCAAGAAGTTCAATTGCACAAGTTTTAATTACAGTAACAGATGTGAACGACCACCAACCACAGTTTGTCCTGCCGTTACGTGGAAGTGTCAAAGAGAATAAGCCCGCAAACACTTTTATCATGCAGCTTTCTGCAACCGACCGTGACATAGGCTCAAATGCAAGACTTACGTATAGTTTTGAAAATAACCAGTATAAAAGCACATTCTTCTTAAATGCTACCACTGGAGAGATCCACACTAAGAAAGAATTAGATCGGGAATTGCAAGAAACGTATGTTGTCAAAGTAAGAGTGTCTGATGCTGGCACTCCACAGCTGTACAGTATCACCGATGTTACTATTACTGTTATTGACGAAGATGACAACTGCCCGACCCTGGACCCCAAGGAGTACAATGTTACTATCAGTGAGAACAGTACGATTGGAACAAGCGTCATCAGGGTTTATGGGAAAGATAAAGATGTTGGAGCCGAGCTCATATACGCAATTCAATCAGGAAATACAAGAGGCGCTTTCCAAATCGAGCATGGGACTGGTATGTTGAGTTTTATTGAATAAGCTAAACAAATGTTTGATTTCAACAGTACTTTCTGTTATTTGTATTTTCACGTGTTTTGTTATTATGATTCTCAATCAATCATATACCATTTTTCAATAGTGACTATCATGTTCTTGGAAGTAAAATATTTTCATCTTTACACCCCGTCTTTGTCTCACTAAACATGGTACACCACTTCTGCCACAGAAACAGATAAATCTAGTTTCTTTTAATTTGAATCAAGATGCACTGTTTTTTTTCCTTTTTTCATCAAACTGTCAATTTTCACAACCCTGAGACAGCTAAACACATTACTAGATATTTACTTTTGTTTTTAATCACCAGGCCTTATTGTTGTATCAAACGCTGGAATCGACAGAGAGGAAACTGGAGAGCACTTCAAACTAATCATTCGTGCTGGCAAGGAAACGTGTGGCTTGAATCAAACAGGTTGCACTGGCGCGGAAGGTAAACACGTAGTTGTGATTTTAGTCTATTTTTTTGTCTCACATTCATAACAATTCACCAAAAATGGTTATGACACAAATAACAGTTCCTCTAAACATATTCGTTTGACTGGACTGCCCTGAGAAATACAGTTTTTAGGGCTCGAGACTGCGACCGATACGGCTGCGAGTTTACTTTTGCGACTAAAACTTCAATTGTTATCCCCGGCAACGGAGAAAAACAAGCATTCACTTTTATCTACTTTGCCTGCATTTCCACTACTTTGAATTTCGCAACTTGTGGCAAAAATGTGACTACGAAATTTTCTTAACTTTGAGCACTGATTTTCATACAAGGAAATACAAATTTAGTATATATATATTATATATTATATATATTATATACATT
>JAOTRI020103776.1:0-13861 GCA_028564885.2 Zoanthus sanctaehelenae
GAGAGGCCGAGAATTTGAGCTGTCTCTGGTCGGCTGGTTTTGGCCGGTTGAGAAAAAACAGAACATCGCGTACCGGCTGGTTTTGGCCAGTTCAGTGTCTTCATTGTTGTTATATTGTGATTTTTTTAACAAATTTCACGACATTACGCGGAAATAAGCAAAATACACGATATTACTCGATTTTAGGTCAATTTCATGAAATCGCATAATCGTGAAATGTCAGAAGCCCTGATAAGTGTAAAAAGATTGTAAGAATAACAATTGTTGCGTTTCCTTTGAAGAGAGATGAAGAAACATTTCAAGGGTTTATTCGAGTTCATATGAACTTGTTGCGACCAATCAATGTTGTAGCTGGTGAGAGACCACTATCAATATTTGAAGCTGTTTCATATAAAGGTGATGATCCTCTTGGTGTGGATGTGGTTGGTCCTAAGGTTGGTAAAAGTGTTATTAGACTTTTTTTGTTTTATAGTTGGATTATTAGCTATTTACACTGAATAATTATGTGGTAGGCATCATTTTAGAAAATATTATTACCCAGGAGAAAAAAACAGTTTAGTCATATAACTGAAGCAAACCAAAGTAGTTACTCACAAAGAGCTAAGCAAAAACAACACCACAAATTTAATCTGACAGTGTAAGAATATATATTTCTCCTTTACATAAAATTGCAATAAACGTAAAGCTGTAAAACAGCTGTATAACCTAATAATAATGATAATGATAATAATAATAAGAAGAAGAAGAAGAAGAAGAAGAAAAAAAAGAAAAAAAAAGATGCAGAAAAAATACTACTTTAAAATGAGAATGGTCCTTAAAAGTGAATTGAATGCCCCCGATCAACAAGAGTGAAGCTTCAAACACTGTAGCCATTCCACACATAACTTACAGCTTTAATATAATCAATTGGACAGTCGAAGAGATCAGAAATTTAGGCAGAAAATCTAGAAAGCTCCTCACCAAAGAACAAATGCATCATAACAAGTCAGATGTAGACCAATTGTATCTACCAAGATCATCTCGTAGCAGAGGCTTGATACAAATACAGACGACATACAAGACAACAACAATTAGTTTAGCAACATATCTAGAAAAATCCCACAATTCCCTCCTAACATTACTAATTCAGCAGGAGGAGATAAAGAAATCCTGCTTGATTTAGATCAATTTAAGAAAGAACTAAATGTTAAAGAGATAACAGAAAAACGGACAGCTGAAACTGAAGGTTTAATAATAGCAGCTGAAGACCAAAGTTTAGCTACCTGATTATACCATTACAAAATCATCAAAAACGAAACTAATCCACTCTGCCAGTTAAGTAGGTATGCAGGGTTTAAAAATAGAATTTTAGCTGAGGGGCCAGGGCTTTGAAATCTAGGGGCCAATGGCAAAATCTTGGAGCCACAAAAAATATCAATATTTTTCAATGTTTTCACTGTACCTTCAAACACGTGTGGTCTAGTTGGTGCAGACATGCGAACAATTTTATTGCTGAACTTTAAATCAGAATTAAAAATAAAATTACTGTCATGTTTAGTACTAAGCTTCAGTTTTATGTTTTCTACAAAACACAAGTTTAGAAACAAAAATATGAACTAAATTTTTTTTATTTATTTAACATGGCGACATTAGTAACATTTGTGTGGAGTCATTGCATCAATAAAACCAAATTTCTTATTCATTTTATTCTTTGAATGAAAATTCTTGAATTAGAATATAAGTGGTAATCTTAGCTCACACTTTTTACGCTTCCAGTTTTTTTTATTTGAACAGTTTTGCTCATTTAATTTTACTTTAAACCTCATCGCAAAATGGCAGATCTAGAAACATTTAAGTATTTTTATAAATCTGAATTTTCACTGATTACAAATTACAAATTCAGTAGATAAACATTTTGACAATTGGATTTAATAATTTTTTCTGTATAAAAAATCTTCAATTTCTACTGCGCGGATATGTTTTGATTTGAGTTGAAACCACCCACGATGCTGCCATTTTGCTCCAGGAACTGGAAGGAAACTGTGCACATGGCCTAAAGTAGTCAAAGGGTTAACTAGCATATGTCAAGTTTCATAAAAGATATCAAAATCTGGAAACAAGACGTGCACCCACACACTTGCTGTATTGAAATGTATAGTAAATCTATCACAATTTTTGTATCTGTGTCTGTATGGCACTTTTCTTGTCGATATTATCCTTTCTATTTTTACCAGAAATGGCCCAACATCATGGTGGCCATCATGCTGGTTGGCAAATCAACATGAAAATAAAAAAAGAAAAACAACATTTTGATATGTTTTTGTTTTCGCCAAATTGCAAAGGGCAACTTTTGGCCCAGAAAACATTCACCAACTTTCGTTTGACAGTCACAGATGGTGAGTAATGACCGATAATTTTAAACCCTGGTATGGCAAAAGTATCAACCACATACTATCTGGATGCCCGGAGTTAAACAAGATCGAATACATCAAAATGCATAACAATGCTGCAGTTTACATGCATTAGAATATTTTAAGGCATTATACCATCAAAGCAACTGACAAATGGTATGAGCAGAAACCTTTACAGAAAACAAAAAGTTACAGTACCATCCTATGGAATATACAAGTACACACTGATAAAACGATAAAAGCTAACAAACCTGGCATCATTATTAAAGATAAGCAAGAAAAAACGTGTAAAGATCTGGAAATTGAAATTTTGAAAATTTGGGGAATGGAGACAATAATAGTGCCTGTTGTACTATAATTGGGACACTAGGAGTAATCAAGAAAGGGATCAAAAAGCACTTTGAAAAGATACACCAGGAAATATCAACATATGACAGAACTCCAAAAGATCACCCTCCTAGGATCAAGCTACATCCTCCAAAAATACTGTCAATGGAATGAACCTGACTACCTATTAGAGCCCCAAACCCCCAGAACCTGGATTGCATCTGGCATTAAATAAATGGTGAAGACAACAGATAAATAAAGACAGATCAGAGAAAATATTAATGTAGATAATAATAATAATAATAATAATAATAATAATAATAATAATAATAATAATACTTTATTTAACGTCAGTTGCAAAAGACGTGGTTGCCCTTTCTTACTTGCCAGCAGCTAAGGTAACCAAGTTTTGTGTGATGAAAAGCATTTAGAAAGTGGATGTTTTTTTGTGTTACAGGCAAGAACATCATTTTTCCTTCCTCTTGGAACTGTGAAAGCACTCCATATTACAAGTCAAACAACAGTTCATGAAGTAGGTTACACTCATTCTATTAAGTTACTTTATATTTCTGTGTAAACACAATTATTTTTAGCTGCCTTAAATTTGGCTTTCTTACTCTGTGGCGCTCAGAAAGATTTTTGAAGCTGAAAAACCGTGATAAAGTAAATGTATTTTTTTTCCTGCTTAGAAGGTTTGGAACATGGAGCAATAAATGTCTCTCAGTCTTAACTAGCTAGTATGTAGGTTTGAAGAATTCTTACCTTAAATGGGTTTGAAGAACTATTTATAAAAGCTTCCTGTTAGCAAAATAGGTCTTAATCTGTATTTTACCGAAAAAGGATGCTTTCACTTTTGAATGGAAACCTTTAAAAGGTTTTTTTTTTTAATTAATCATTCAATGAATGAGTATGACTTAATAATGTTAATATACTTTTTGTTGTCTTTCAAACATTTTCCTTACAAAGAAAAATGTTTTTGCAGAATAATTGGAATAAAATAGATAAAAATATTATTATATAAAACATTTCATGCATAGTTTGTCTTGTGTCTGAATTTAGTTATTTAAAATAAAAATAAAAATTAGATTATAAAACAGAAATAACAAAGTGAAGCAGTAATAATATACTGTAATTCAAGTGGGTAGGTATACTTAATGAAACACAATTTATGTTTGAAATAATTTATAGGTAGAAGTTTGTGGAATCTTTTTTTGCTAGACGAGTATATATGTTGAAAAATTGTTAATCATCTTTTGATTGTGGTAAATGTAATTATTATTATGGAATTCTGAAGATTAAACATCTTTATTTTCAAAGATGGTTTGTATGTGACAGCTAGTTATCATAAAATACGAAATAACGTAAGCAGACTATTATAACCTAAGCTTTGGCCATAACTGTTAGGTTATTGTGGCCCTTCTGAAAAAGTTCAAGATTGCAGACAACCCAAGAAAATTTGCATTGTTTGAATGCTACCAAGATGAAGATAAACATGGTAAGTAACACAATTTAGCTACTCTTGGAAGATTACAGGGCAGCATCTTGTATTAGAGTCATACAAAGTAATTTACTGAAACCTTGGAAATCTTTTAACTGGTCAGTCTTCCAGTGAGGTTGAATTTTTAAGCAAGTTGGCATTCTTTTTGTTCATAATCTCTTTGGTATCTAATTCCTGAAATTAAGAAATACTGCGAAAACAAAATAAAATCAAAGTAAGTAATATAAGATTTATGATTCTGATAATGGAATCCAATGCAACTGTTTCTGAGGTATACTTGGGACTCAAGCCACTGTATCCAAAATTAGCAGTGCAATTAGTTACATATCTGAACAGTTATGCTAGCTATTAATGCTGCTGGAAACTAACAAAACAGTTGCTAGTCATCAGCAGGATACCTAGTAAATAATGTGTGTAACCCTACAGTCAAATTCCGCTCCATTAAATCCTGGGCCCAATTGTTTAGAGGCTGGTTAAGTTTAATCCTGGGTTGTAAGCAAAATTCAAACAGAAATTTCTTCTTTAAGAAAAGGTACACGCTTATTTATGAATACTGTTTGGAGTTTGCTAGGAAAAGTCTTGTTAATCCCAAAATTACAGCGAAAATCTATCCTTGTAAGATTTGAAACCAGACCATGGGTTAAAAATTTACCCCTTGGTTAGTGCTAATCAGTTTTTGAACAACTGGGGGCCCCCTGAAAGACAATTCAAGTTTAGTCATCCGCTAAATGATTACAAAGCACCCCTGCAAATCTTTTATGCACATCGTCTTAATGTCATGCATATCGTTTGGTAATGTATCTTTTTATACCAGTTGATGTTTATAAAAAAATATATCTTTTCTCAACATATGTTCCTCTAACTATGAGTGATAATCATTGTTGTTTTGCATAATTTGTACATCAGTGAAATAATACTGATTCTTATAATATTTAAAATCGAAATGTCAAATCAATCGAAAGAAATCATTGCCCAGATCTGTCAATGTATGACAAGTTATTGGCTGATACAGGTATTTCATAATATTTGTATGTAACGTTAAGAACAGTTTTGACTGTGTGTTTAGTTTTAATCAGTGTGTAAAACATGTACAGTATTACTGATAAGTCACTTAAAAATACCAATAATTTCAGTTATTCTTCGCCGAATGTCTGATTTGGAAAAACCATTGTGCCTGAGGTTGCTCTGGGGAGGAGGCGATATCAGACATTCATTCTCACTGCAGGAAAACGAAACTGGAGACATTGTGGTTAGTTAAATTAGTGCATGTTTTCTTACAGTATTGCAAGTTACTTGTTTTTATTACAAAAAGTATTATTATATACTATAATAGTATTTATTATTCTATGAGTAACAAATGTAGTAAAAATGGTAAGTACTAGTAACAACGATAATAATAATTTATTTATTGATAATCACTGAAGTAGTGGTGAATTAGTGACTGGTTTATGAACGTATAGACCGAATTCATGAATATGAAAGCCATGTGGATTAAGTCTGGGGCGAACATGGGATCGAGGCATTTTACGACTCAGTGTAAAATTTAATTGACCGTTCCCTAAAATGCTGGCCCCGGGCTTTGAAAAATGCACATAGGAACAAACAAAGCTTTGTATTTGTTTTAAAAGTCAAGTACCGAGTACTAATTTTTGAAATATAACCAATGTAGGACCAAGGATTAATTTCCAGGGTGGTAGTTTTGTTATATTGAGGATAAAGAATGGAGAAAGTGGATTGTTGAATGGATATGAGAGTAACATTTAGAGGTAATATTTTGTATCAAGGGTAGAGGGCTTTCTGTTGGTAATCAGGGATAATTGTTAGAAAGGAGATTTTGTATACATGGTGCAGGGCTTTAATTAGGTAATTGATCAAGGATCATTGTTAGAGACGAGTTTTTGTATCCAGGGTAGATTGCTTTCAGTACGTAATCAGGAACATTGTTAGAGAGGAGTTTTTATGTCCATCGCAGAGGTTTTAATTAGGTAATCAGGGATCATTGTCAGAGAGGAGTTTTTGTATCCAGGGTAGATTGCTTTCAGTAGGTTATCAGGAACATTGTTAGAGAGGAGTTTTTATGTCCGTCGCAGAGGGCTTTAATTAGATAGTCAAGGATCTTAGAGCTTAATTTAGGTAATCAGGAATCATTGTTAGAGAGGAGTGTTTGTATCCAGGGTGGATTGTTTTATTTGGGTAATCGGGGATCATTGTCAAAGAGGAGTGTTTGTATCCAGGGTAGAATGTTTTATTTGGGTAATCGGGGATCATTGTTAAAGAGGAGTGTTTGTATCCAGGGTAGAGAGCTTAACTTAGGTAATCGGGGATCATTGTTAAAGAAGAGTTTTTATATCTAGGGTGGATAGCTTTATTTAGGTAATCGGGGATCATTGTTAAAGAAGAGTTTTTCTATCCAGGGTAGAGAGCTTAATTTAGGTAATCGGGGATCATTGTTAAAGAGGAGTTTTATTCCAGGGTGGATTGCTTTATTTAGGTAATCAGGGGGTCATTATTATGGAAGAGTTTTTGTATCTAGGGTAGAGGACTTTATTCAAGGAAACGGGCCTCTTTGTTAGGGAGGAGTGCTTGTGGTGTAAGAGAAGGCTTATGCTCCAGTGTAGGATGTCTTTTATTCCAGAGAGAAGGGTATATTTTTAAGCTTCTGATGTTATAGAAATGGTAATTTCCCTAAATTTCTGATTACATTGATATCATATTGCAGTGGGAAGTGTTCTCTATGCCAGAGCTGCAGAACTTTCTCAGGATACTAGATAAAGAAGAGGAAGAGCACATACATGGGGTAATTAGGGATTTCATGCTTGATACTAAATTCAAGTAGTTTAAAAGAATTAAATTACTTTTTAGTAATTGCACCAAGGTTGCATCAGGTTGCTATTTTGTGTTTTCTTAGGTGGAAGAGAAATATAGACTTTATAAGGAAAGGTTACAAAAAGCGTTATCTCTACACGACGACAGAGTGGCAAAGCAAGATGGTGTTAGTGGTGAGATGACGTAAATTGTGGCCAGCAGTCAACCATAATATTGTAGAAAGTCAAGAGTATGAAATTATTAGCTGCATCACATCTCCAGATATATGATTCGTGTTTAATTAATGTAATTCACACAGGCAAACGCTTTAAAAACGTAGATAATAGCTGCTGACATTTTTAGAAGCTTCTGTAAAGACAGCTGTTTTCAAAACTAAAAACAGTCAGATTACAGAACCGATAATAAATGATAATTTATAATTTATATTGTAATATTAATGAAATTGTTTCTCGTTTATTCTTAGTTGAATATTGTTTTATCAAGTACTTTAAAATATTTAGATTTACGGGCTTTTTAACCCTTTCAATGCCATTGAGTTACCAACATCTAACTTCTTACTTAACTGTACAAAATACATTTCGTAATGAGTAATGAAAATTGTTCAAAAAAACACAAACTACTTTTTCGCCCAATTGAAAGTATGAGCTCAAGTTGGGAGAATTTAATAATAGAAATGAAACTGAAAGGGTTAATCTTTTTGCTGTGACCTGTTTGCTGTTGTGGCAAAGTGCGAAGAGAAACATTCCCATGTTGTGAGTCAGCTATCTTTTTTTATCCATCCCAGTGTTATGTTAAATAGTTTGCATAGTAACGTTAAGAAACCCTTCACAGCAATCACATACAATGAGCTCAATAACTCATCCAACAGTGGTTTTATATATTTTGGACATTAAATTAAACAAATTTTTGTGTCTATTTTACAGAACACTTCTGCTTTAATTTTAAATATTTAAATATGTCTTTCCTTTTTTTCAATTACAATTACCTGAAATTTTTATGCCCTCAATGCAAACTTCTACATAGTACAGTGAGATGAGACAACAAAAATGAGATAGAAAGCTAGGTACTCAACAGCTTTCCATTCAAAAGGTTTATTAGTAAAGATCAGACATTTGATAAGAAAGTATTGTAAGTAGTTGTTATTAACTAATTAAGGCGCAGACACACGATGCAACATTTCATACAACATTGTTTGCTACAAGGTTTTTGCAACGTGTGTCCACCGTTTAATTTTGTTGCATGCAACAGTGTACGCAACAAAACTGAAGTTGAATTACACTCTAATTTTGCAACATTACGTGCAGCAAGTCTTCTTTTTGAAAAGGAGCTCCTGTTGGACGCCAGTTTGATTGTTGTAATGTTCCAACGGTAAGCACGTCATGCTATCACGAGAAACGTTGCGTGGTTTTTTTGCACCGTGTGTCCGCCACCAAAAACGTTGTTGCGTGCAATGTTGCATAAGATGTTGCATCATGTGTCAGCATTTGAAGTTTTCAGCGTACTTTCCATTTTTTTTTGTGTGTGTCTGTTAAATTATTTTGGTAAGTGAAGACGACCTCGTTAATTTAGACTGAAAGGTTTTCAAACTGACCAACATTTGGATTTATAGAATATTTTGTTGTTGTTCAAGACTAGTTTCACTTCAAGGCCAATACGTTAATTGTGTACGACATCAAATGCTTTGAGCTGATTCAACAAACTTTTACATTCCAAAGACGTAAATGGTTAGAATTCAGTGACTTTATAAATAGAAAGATAATTTGAATTTCCAAATTTTAAGACACTGTTTTGGAGTTGGAATATGTATACCCATGCATAAATCAACTCCTTTGGCACGTATTCCTTTAACTGTCAGTATTTACTGCAGAATACCCTTCTCTGTAAAATGTTTCTAATCTGTAGCCCAGCAAGGCAAGGTTGTTTGTTTTACGACAAATGTTTTGAATTATTTTGTTGCTAATGTGTACTGTATAGGTCGGTAGTTTTAAAGTGAATCTCTCAAATGTCATTCATTGATATTAAGGTTATTCAGTTGAAGTTATCTTTTCAAAGTTTACTTAATTACTTTGCACAAGATAAATAAACTTTTCAACAATTGAAATTATTCTTTAACAACATAATAAAATTATTCATGATTTTTGATACAGGTCGATCAAAATGAGGTTACTGAGAGAATATGATGTGATGTGATAAATGAGAGAATATTAGTGAAGTGATAAATGAGAGAATATTAGTGCTTTGTAAACCGAAAAAGTGTTAATTAGGTTAATTAAACTATTTGTTTTACAGATTACCTTTTACATTAGAATATTTGTTTAAGGTTTTACTTTTTGTCAAATCTTGGACAAGAGATGTCCGTGTACTGATGTGGCCTGCTGTTGTTACCTGACAGCCTTTTATGGTTGTTTCTTGAGTTTATTTTAATTTTTAGATTTTTAATCAGCGCGCGATATTAATAAAATTTTAAAAGTTGAAAGGTAGTATTAAGGTAGCGACTTCTAGAGCTAGGATAATTTCGTTTATACTCTAGCTGTCAGAGAAATAATGGTCACGTTATTATGACCGTGGTTGAAGTTTTGGTCGCAAAAGTAAAAAAGTAGTTGCAAATGCGACCATATCGCTCGCAATTTTGATCCCATAGCAAATTTGACTAATTCTAAATATCTTGAAAGTATATTTACAAAAAGAGAAATCACTGTTTTCAGAAAAGCGTAAGATATTCCCTTCAGTTTAAAGACCCTATATCGTTTTTTTTATTGTCATCTATGATCTCAGAATTTGAATAACCGATGAAATATTCCGAATCTAAATATGCTTTTTAATCAGAAGAACTGAAGTTAGGAATTCAAAATTTGACCGAGTGCAGGGGACTGGTACCTGTGACGTTGCTGTTTTTCGTATTTCACAATGAAAACCGTGACAAATCACTTTAAACTGAATTTCTCTACTTTTCGCTGTGTTTTAAACTAGACGAAGAAAATGTTGTTTTGAAAGTGTTAGTAGTAAGCTACATAAGTATACCTTCTACATCATTACCCAGGACTTTATAATGGAAATAATGCTCGGTCAAAAATGACAGCTGGCCCAAAATTGTCTAATTTGCACGTTTCAAAACTCAAAAAACGTAATAAGAACGCTGCCAACGCTGGTAATATAATGTGGAATCACCGGCTCAGAATCGCAATTAGTTTTGTATCGCGAGTTTTTCAACTTCTTCACGCGCGTAAATTTCTAAGCTGGTGATTCCACATTATATCACGTCTTTCTCCCTCATGAAAATGTTAACTGTATGGCGATACTATATTATAGCTTGAATTTCTTCAGAAGTTTAAAAAAGTCTATTTAAAACGTTTTTACAATATCAGAACAAAAACTAAAGAAATAAAAGTTGAATGGGTAGTTGAGTGAGATGGTAATCTTAATGTTGATAATTAAATGGACCTGTTCCTCCAAGCCAACCTTTACTCAACCGTGTTTGGAAAATAATTAGTCATTAAAAAGTAACGGCAACAGCGTGTGTATGAGATGTTGCTAGAAAATGAACTCAAGTAAAGATATCACAAACGTGCTAGTAGCTTACTTGAAACCACTATATTGAGCACTATGGCTATAAAGATGAACTCAGTGTAGATAGCACAAACGTGCTAGTAGCTAACTTGAAGCCACTATATTGGGCACTATGGCTTTAATAATGAACTCAGTATAGATAGCACAAACGTGCTAGTAGCTAACTTGATGCCACTATATTGGGTACCATGGCTATAAGGATGAACTCGGCATAGATAGCACAAACGTGGTAGTAGCTAACTTGAAACCACTTTATTGGGTATTGTGGTTTAGGGTTG
This sequence comes from Zoanthus sanctaehelenae, assembly GCA_028564885.2. Taxonomy (NCBI): domain Eukaryota; kingdom Metazoa; phylum Cnidaria; class Anthozoa; order Zoantharia; family Zoanthidae; genus Zoanthus; species Zoanthus sanctaehelenae. The sequence goes on from JAOTRI020103776.1 coordinate 10,887, forward strand.
TTTCGTTTTAAATTCCACAAAAACAGTATTTTAAGGCTGCTATCAACCTGGCTTTGTATTTTTATGGTATTTTTAAAGGTTAAAATCCGCTACCAACGTGACCATAATAATAATGAAGCATTTGTATAGCGCTTATCCTTAAAGCTCTAAGCGCTTTACAAGTATATACAAGTTTTTAACAGTTTTAGGGTCTTAGAAAGTTCGCTGAGCGGCTCACAAGTTAGTAATAATACCCGATATAGTGCATCAAGTTAGCTACTAGCACGTTGTGCTATCTATACTGAGTTCATCGTTATAGCCATAGTACCCAATATAGTGACTTCAAGTTAGCTGCTAGCACGTTTGTGCTATCTATACTGAGTTCATCGTTATAGCCATAGTACCCAATATAGTGACTTCAAGTTAGCTACTAGCACGTTTGTGCTATCTATACTGAGTTCATCGTTATAGCCATAAGGCCCAATATAGTGGCTTCAAGTTAGCTACTAGCACGTTTGTGTTATCTCTACTGAGTTCATCGTTGTAGCCATAGTGCCCAATATAGTGGATTCAAGTTAGCTACTAGCATGTTTGTGCTATCAATATACTTGAGTTCATCTTTATAGCTAGCCATAGTGCCCAATATAGTGGCTTCAAGTTAGCTACTAGCATGTTTGTGCTATCTGTATTCGAGTTCATCTTTATAGCCTTAGTGCCCAATATAGTGGCTTCAAGTTAGGTACTAGCATGTTTGTACTATCTACACTTGAGTTCATCTTTATAGCCATAGAGCCCTATATAGTGGCTTCAAGTTAGCTACTAGCACGTTTGTACTATCTATACCTGAGTTCATCTTTATAGCCATAGTGCCCAAAATAGTGGCTTAATGTTAGCTACTAGCATGTGTGTGCTATCTATACTTGTTTGTAAAGAATGAATATGATGAACTCGATATGCCAGTAAATTCCCATCAAAATAGTTATTAACTCTACTGGAACATTGTTTAACTGTTTAATGTTATATTTCAAACTCTAAAATTATGTAATTTTGATTTATTAAGTTCTATCAGTTGTTTTAGATTTGTGTTTCCGTTAAGTTTTAATTAAAGAACAAATGCAATGGAGATAACGAATGACTGTGGGTTGTAATTGAAGAATGAAGGTAATGAAGGTTATGCATGATTGAGCAAATATCAAACAAATTATGATTTTCACGTATTCTAGTACTTGTGCTTTTCTCTGACGATATTTAAGAAGCCCCTTTGATTCTCTCATCCGTCATCCGTATCTAGAAATACAAGAGTACATAGATTTCGATCTCCTTTTACAACTCGTAACAAGCATTTCTAATATGGACTAATACTTTATGGGTAAAAGCACATTGCGCAAGTGCAATTAGAAATTAACCTAGGATTCGAATAATGTTAATGTTGACGCGGCAGTTTTCTAAACTAACCTAGTTCGAACTCCCTTCTGTAGCTGGGTTAAATTTAACCTTTGTGGATTACACATCTGGAGTTGGTTGGATTTAACCTGGGTGAAACACACCTCAGTCGTTGGGTTAGATTTTAATCGGTTGGAACACCTCTGGAGTTGGGTTAGACTTAATCGGGGTGGAACCCACCTCTGGAATTAAGTTAGATTTAGTGCAGGTTGAACCCATCTCTGAAGATAGTTTAGATTTTAACCGGGTGGAACACACCTCTGGAGTTGGTTTAGGGTTAGATTAAGCTCTGATGTTAGGTGAGATTTAACTTGGAAGGCCTCGCTACTAGAGTTGGGTTAGATTTAACGCGGATGGAACACACCTCTAGAACTGGGTCAGATTTAACCTGCGTGAGACTTACCTTTGGAGTTGCAAGTGCACTTTACACATTCATTATTTGTAAAAATATTGCGATCTGTTTTGAAGGTACAAAACTAGCAGTATCTTAAAACCTGGTCAAAAATATGTGGTGACTTTCGGTGCTTAACTAACGGTAAGGGATACCCCACAGGTTTTAATATAACTAGTAATAGCTATCGCAAAGTTCCAACGACGAAAAAACACTACGATGACGCAGATATATGAAAGAGGTGCAAGTACTCAGAACTAGTGTTTTCTTTTACTACTTGAAAAAATTTCGCCGCGCAGTACTTTAGGTGTGAAAGTCATTCGGAAACAAAGATTTACGAACTTTCTTGTTACATTTTGTTTTCCCCATCATGGTTCTCTTTTACAGCAATTTTGTCATAAAATATTTTTGATCATATGAATATCGTGCCGCAGTTTGTTTACAATGTCGCCTTGAGCTCACTAAATAACGCTTATCATAAACTCGCGTATCAAGTGTTTCCGTCTGCCACGCGTTTTTCGCTGGGCTGTCTCGTTGGCAATAATAAGTAAACGTATTGAAAGTAGCAGCATAGGTTCGTAATCATATGCGGGTGTCACAAAAAAGAGACTAAAGATCCAATAAAATTGTCAGACCAAAAACAATAAACTGAAGGCAAATCAAGAAAATAACTTGTTTTACACTCTTTTTTTATAAGAACACGAGACTGAAAATCGCCAAAAATTCAAGAACATGTTAAGAACATGCTGAGATTGAGAAAAGATGAAGAACATTTATTTATGTGTTATTGAGAAATTCTTGACTAAAGTTTGCAGATAACAATTTTACAGCACATGCAGGTTTTTCATTTACCCAGTTGCAGTTCCCAGGTATTGTTCTTTCAAGAAAGTCAGTATAGTTTCGGGGGGTGAAGAGGAATAATGGTGTTGATTATTCCATTATTCCCACTCAAAAAAAAAACGTCATTCCGTTATTCCAAGGAACAAAAGACCATTATTCCGTTTGACAAAGTCTTTTTTTTATGCAAAAATTAGTTAAACTTACCTTCGTTTTTTTCAATTTTTTAATGACAGCCATCTGCAGAGTTCTTGGCGTTATCTGGATTATGCTAGTTTTAATCTGAAGAAATGACTTAAGAACAGTTTCGAACAGTAACTTTTAT